>JAPTGW010000003.1:30740662-30751126 GCA_029814545.1 Apogonichthyoides opercularis
TACACACACGCACGCGCGCGCACACACACACACACACACATACATACATACAGGTATTTCCCCTCTACCCTCCTCTGTCACTCAGGAAAAAAACACAAAACAAAAACTAAAACAACTCTGCCCACGCCAGTTCTTCTTTCCCAGAATGAGGGAATAAATTAGCTCCATAAAATGCTTCTTTATAAAAGAAAAATATATATTTATAACTGTACACCATATTTATACAGCATAAAGACAGGGAGCACGCTAAGAAGGGAAATCATTTCCAGAAATAAGACTCTGGCTGTAGCACCCTGATCCCTCCAACACATGCGTTGTTTACTGTCAGGAGATGGAGTCTCCCCTGCTCTGCACAGCTAAGGCCGGTTCTCCAGAGAACGGCAGTCCATCTGTCCAATCAGAGTCCAGGACTGGACTGGATGAGTGAGCTGAGCACAGGGAACGCTCCATCTCTCTCTTTCTTGGTTTCATACTCGATAAGTCGGACCAGTTCCGCTCAGTTCTGGTCTCCTATGATCCGCCCTGCGGCTTCATCATCAGTAGCTCTAATTCAGTCCACTTGGTGGGAAACGACACGTCCAGGGTCCTTTAACACCCTTCTCCTATACACAGAAACCCTCTGCTGCTCAGCCAGAGTCTGAGTCACTTGTGTCTGAGGACGAGGAGGAAGAGGACGAAGAAGAGGAGTCGGAGGAGGAGCTACTGGCGCTGAGACGTGACGGTTGAGTGTGTTGCTCTGTCGCAGGTTTCTCTGCTGGAGAGTGAATAAACACAGTCAGAACCATGTGATCAAAGTAAGAATACACTGGACCATCAACGTGGTGTCATGTCAGTACTTCTACATTTAAGCCTCATCTATGTTTCTCTTTATGATCTTAAACCTCTTCAACATTAAATTCACACATCAGGCTGAAATCATGTTCCTACATTAAATCTGATTTGACTGACAGATGATACAAGAAACCAGGCTGGTACATTGCATTAAAAAAATGTCACCCTACTTGATTTTTGGACATTTCATTGTAGAAACACTGCACTTTTCAGTTTAATCAGAAATATGTAGTTGTGCATGTCTATAAATGTGACATAATTTTTGTGTTTCACATCAAGACTAACTCTTTTCATCCGTTCTATGCAGCACTTACAACTTTGCTGTTGTATTATAGTAAGGAGGACTTACGTTTGGCTTTGGGAGGCTTTTTCCCAGAGTTCAGCTGCCCGCTCACATCCATCAGCCTTCTCTCCAGCTCCATTTGCTTCTCTAAAGCCAGCTCTTCTCGGGACTTTCCTGCACTGTTCTTTTTACTTGCTGCACCAAACAGACAAGTGAAAACACCAAATTAAGATGTGCCATTTACATTAATATTGTGAAGATTCTACTTAAATGTGAGGTAAAAACAAAGTGTTTGGTTAAAGTCAAGCGAACCAGAATTAAGTCAGCCGTAAACCTCCAGAATAGACAAAATATTTACATACAGCAATTCATTCAGGGAAAAAAAAGCTCACGATCTGCAGGAGTGAGGACCTAAAAGTGCGGCTGCTCTTGTTTGGCTTACCATATGGCTTTCGAGGTTTCTTCCTCAGACATGTCATGACGTATCTCTCCAACTCCCGCAGCGTCGACGGCTTCAGCGTCTCAAAGTCTATCTCGATTTCCTCTGGGTTAGTGTCTCGGAGCGAGGGCTCACGGGACTGGATGATATAAACGACGCGGCCCAGCTTCTCACCGGGCAGCTTATTGATGTCCAGGCTGAGTTGGCGCTTCTCGTCATATGACATGGGTTGTGTCTCCTCCTCCTCGTCCGAGTCAAAATGACTAATTATTGGTTCATGGACCGCTGGCGGCACATTGAACATCATCGCTCCCTTTTTGGATCTGAGAGACAGAAGGGAAGGAGGACAGTCTGTTAAAAGCACTAGAAAACAGGCAGCGCTTTTAAAATTGTTCGATGCAATAATATCCATTCAGTGCACATTCATACAGTTCCACTTTTGTCCAATAGGTGTCAGTACTCACTTGCTCTTGTTGTTCTTCTTGCTTGGTGGCTTCTTTACTGGGATTACTGGACAGGCCACTGCTTTGTTGTTGGTCTTTGTTTTTGGAGTTTTGGCGATTTTCGGGGTCTTTGCTGGTTTAATAGGCAGAATTTCTTCTTCTATTCTCCGATGTTTCTCTTTTTCTACTTTCTTCTTCTTTTTCTTATCTTTCTTCTCTTTCTTTTTCTTGGGTTTGACGATGGGGCCTTGGGAGAGTGCAGTGAGTTGCTCATGCACAGCTTTAAGCTGAAGACAGAAACACACATGGATAAGAAAAAACAAAAACAAAAATGGCACCAGATTTTTTTATTTGCATTTCGGGTGTGGAAAGGAAATCTGATCTAATCCAACTTCGTGAGAGGAAATGTTCTGCGTCCGTGGTTCAGTGGAGTACAAACCTGTTCCTGCAGCTCTGCCAGCCGATTCGCCCTCTCCTCTTCAGAGTCAGAGCTCGGGCTGCTCTCGCTCTCCTCGCTTTCACTGCTAAGCTCACTCTCTGATGACGATGAAGAGGATGAAGAGGAAGATGAGGAGCTTGGAGGTGCAGGAGGTTCGTCTGGCATTTTAGCAAAGCAGAACTCGAAGACATCCTGTGAGGAGACAACAGCACTAGAATGAGCCAAACAGAAGACTGTGCAAACTTTACCCAGAAGACAATGCAGGAAAGAAAAATACACATGGTTTAAAAAAAAAAAAAACAATCCTTCAATAAGTAACATAATGATGAATAATAAAGTTACCTGTAGTTTTCGGGCCATTGAAACAACATCATGATCAGGAGGGTTGTACTTGTAGCAGTTGGAGAACATTAGTCTGACATCTGCAGAAAACTGCTGAGCATCACGATACTCTCTGCTGTCCATTTTCCTCTATAGACCAAAAAAAAGACAGGAGAAAGTGTTTTAGGAAATTACTATGTGAGAAAAGCACAAATAAATAACATCAAAGAAAAGAGGATATATGTGATATACAGTACAGTTAACATAAATGCAAATCAAACAATGCTAAATCAAACTTATACTACAATACATACTATCTTGTTTAGTACAGATCATGTGTTTTTTCCATATGCAAATTTGCCAGTCACATTAAAATTATTAGTGTAATGTATGTCTAAATGATTACAATAAGATTCTGCATTTTCTTGAACTCTGATTACCTTAATGGTGCTGAGATCCATGGGCTGCTTTATAATGTCATGGTAGTCATGGAGACCGAGTGTTGTGGCGTCGACAGGTTTATAGAAAGGCCAGGCGTAAGCTGCGTGTTTCTTGGAGAGCAGCTCCTTTAGGACCCCACTACAGTAGCGCAGCTGGGGGCCCAGTTTGCTACGGCGCACCGGTGGTGGCAACATAGAATCAGGTAAATCCTTCTTAGGAGGCTTGATTGGTCGTCCACTCACTCCCCTCCTCCCCCCACCTGCTGCTTTGGTGCCCATCATCACTGCTCCATGGCCCATTGTCATACCCATTGTCATGCCCATGCCCATACCCATACCCATTCCCATGCCTTGGCCTAGACCAAGGCCCTGGGTCATCCCCAGGCCAGAGCTGTGATCCATCCCCAGAGAAGTGAGCGTGAGTGGGGAGTCATGCCCACCACCCATACCCAAGCTGATGCCACTGACACCCATTGTACTCATGATGGGCATCGCAACAGTGGTCGGTGTGGTTGTGTCTGCTTTCCTCTTGACACCTTTTTTCTGTGTTTGTGAAGAGTAAGAGTAAAGGACAACTTAGAACAGGCCGGTTGTTTTCCACAAAAAAAATAAAAAAATAAAAAAATCTACTTCTGACTGCAGTTAGAGATAAAATATTGGTCCTTATTACCTTAGCAGTGGGCTGTGTTGGAGGTAGGCCCGTTATGGTAGGGGCGGTCTGTTCAGTAGAAAGGAGAGGAGGCAAACTCTTGGTCACAAGCGTCTGTGGAGGTGTTGAGAGGATGGAGTCTGGAGTTTCTGGGGTGGGAGGAGAATATGCTGACTGGGAGACAGCTGGGACCTGATGAGCTGTTGTAATTCCACCTGAGACTGGAATAGAGAAAAGGATAAAAAAAAAAAAAAAATTAAAAAAAAAGATATTTACATATTTGTATATGCACATTTAACTTTAGTTAATTAAATGTTAATGAAGGGAATACAACCTTTATGCACCATACCATGCACTAAATCAAGTCATACTCAGACGTATCAAAATCTTACATGTCATGTTTTATAGCCTAAAATTAAGATTTCTGAATTTTAGACCTTTTAGGAACATGCATAAATAAACACCGAACATCTGTTCTGCTGGTAACCAGTGCTCACCTCTTCCTTTTCTGCCAGGTTTGCCTGGTTTGACCCGTGGAGGGGGAGGGGGCAGCTCCAACTCCTCCTGGGGCATCTGAGCCACTTTTTGCAGAAATGCTTTCTCCAGTGACTGAGCCATCAACACTATATCATCTGTAGGCTGGAAGAAGGTTGAACAAATGGATTAAAACCACAGTAAATAAAAAGTCTATCAGGCAGAAATGTTGGGGAGTGGTCTTACCTTGTTATAAATGTAGCAATTGGTAAACATTGTGTTGAAATCCTGCATGCATTCACTGGCACTGCGGTAGTAGTTATTCTCTAATCTCTTCTTAATGGTTCCCATGTCCATGGGATTTTTGATGATCTTATGATAGTCCTAAAGGGAGACACACACCAAAAGGTGAAAAATTACAGCCGCTACATTCATATATCCATTCAATAAACAGAATTTACTTTGTGGTCAGGTAGGACTTCTCCCCTTCTAATCATGAATACTAGTGTTAAACTGTCATAACTGGGCATGATCATGTGCAGTTGCTCTTGCAGCTTATTTCAATAAACATGTTCAACCAGGATATGACGCTCCATGATTAAACTACACCTGGTTACATCTACCTGTGGGGGACCCCCCGTTTTGTGGACAAAGTAGAGCAACAACATTTTGAAATTGACACTTACAGGCAGATTGAGTTTAACAGCATCTACAGGTTCATGAAAAGGCCAGGCAAAGTGATGCCTCCACAAAGACTTGAGAAGAACTTTTTGTAGGAACTGAAGTTGGTTGGTCATCCTCCCCTGTCGACTGGGGTCTTTTACTGGAGGCTGTGGGGGTCCTGTGGGGGTTAACTGGCTGATGGGAGGCATCCCAGGACTCTCAAAGCCCTCATAGAGCAGTGAAGGCTTCCGGATGCGTTTTCCAGCTGAGCCAGAACTCTGGTCCATCGCCGTAAGTCCCGTTATGCCAATCTCAACCCCGATATGGGAGCTGCAAAGAGTACAGTTCAGTGACTAATGGGCATGAAATACTGTACTTGTGCAACGAAATTAATTAGCATCACGCACTAAGCTGGACTCTTCAACATAGAATGTCCTCATGAATGTTACAGCTTAGTCACACACCTGTAGTACACATACAGATTAGCTTGAGCTCAGCTGTATTCAGTTGTATATTAAGACATATAGAGTAATATTACTCTGCAAGTAGTTGATTAGCACAGTGTAACTTTAGTGAACACCAGTGAAATCAGCATTTCCAGTACAGAAAGAGCACGACTACCACTTCATCCTCTATTTGACTGTCTCACCAATAGTACTGGTGGCGACTCCACCCCCACTTCCCTGTAGGAGAGACTGCTGAAGGATTGTGGGTGGAGTTAAAGCTGACACGCTACAGTAATGACTGGACTATTCTAGAGTTTCCCCAACACAAGCGCACACACCATAAACAACAACACAGCAGCCTGAAACAAATTACCTTCTGGCACTTGGTGTAAAAATTGGGATACCTCTTATAGAGACCATGTGGAGCAAATATATGTAGTAAATGTATCTCCAGTCAATAAAGGCAGTCATCATTTAATACCAGCTGGCCATGCCAAAAGGTATGCTAAACATCTCTGCTAGATTTCTCTAAAGAGATAATACACACAAGTATACACCAGGGCTGCCTGTTTGTAAGGCGGTGACAAGCTTAAATATTACATGTGCATTCCATCAGACGTTTCTCAATGTCTCTACACATACCATTGATGATCACTAGAGCATAACCTACATAGATGTATGTCCAGGTAGGCGGATACCATCGCACACAAGCCGCTTCCCAAGTTTCATGAAGAAAGGTGAACACAGCAACAGTTAAATCTGCTGCACCGACAGTGTGAACTTCAGGCTTTCTGGCATGCATGTAGGGTGCTTCTTCTGGCGCTCCAATTTAGGAAACCAAACTCCAGGCACAACTTAATGACCAAATTAATACCACTCTTAACACTGTTTCAAACTATTGCCTTTATACAATTTATACATAAAGAAATATTTGGAAAGTTCATTTATTTCTTGCCAATTATTAAAAACAAATAAAGGGGGCAAACAGTGGTGTATCCACTAAATATTCAGTCTTATTTTATCATTCCTATATGGGAATTGTATTGTTTTAATAGTTTATGTCCCCTCTCAATTGTTAACACTTTGAACTCACAGCAGACACCCCCCACTGACCTACTGATACACAAAACAAACTTCTTCCAAGGGTATACGGGGGCACTTGGTGTATCTTCAGCTGGTTGTTACTTTTTTCATCAAGCACAACATCTACATTTGTGGTCCAATTATTGTATAATGTTGTTACTTGTCCACGTTTAGACTTAAGTTAAAACAGTGTGTACATTAGACCCCCATGACCTTGATGCAACTACTGCTAGTCTTCAGGGCACTTGGCTGCCACTTTGATGAACAAGGAAAAAAACTTCATGTATGGCACAAAGACTTTTTTGTATAAATGATACAACTTTGGGAAACACAGTTGACAGTTATTGCACTTTATTATAAAAAAGGAAAAGTATTGGAGTACATTAACATTATCAATACTAACAGAACGACTTTGATGGCTGTAAATCTGGTTAACAAATGGATGAAATTAAAAACATGAAAAACAAGGAAAATCAGAAATAATTAAGCACATGTTGGAATCTAAAAACCAAATCTTATGTTAATATTTTAAACACTACAGCTACATTGATTGGGTTGAGTGACATTGAGTGCTGTAACCAAGCAACCGAACCAATACACGATCATGAACATTATGCAACTGTCACACGTTTAAGAAAATCAATTAAACAATAACTGCTGAAATTATAAAACTGCGGATAATTAATGATAATGTCCCTGACCAAACTTAGCTGCGTTGCCCATTGTCTCTGAAGATTTGTCGCTGTGCGGGTGATCACAACAGCTCCTGACCGTCACATGGCTACAATAACAAACCGGCAAAAGAAGCCTAAATGCCGGCGAAACCACGCTCCTCTGCAGCTTGCTATGTTTTAACGCAAAACTTGTAGCACTACACAGTTGGTCATAGTCTCTACAAACTGTCATTTACTTTGACAGACATTCAAAGATTACTGGAAGGACTGTTCAAAACAAACAACCGTTACAGGCGGAAAAATATACGCCTGATCACTCAATCAGCAGCCGGGTTACAGTATCGGAGCAACACTGACTAGATGACTCTCTGGAAAGCTAATGCTAGCAACACTAGCACCAACTACCAGGCAGCGGGATAGAGCGGCCAGCGGCGGGGCGCTACGAAGATGGCGCCGGCGAAGTGCGAAAACAGTCGCAGCGTATTACAGCCTACAGTCAACGAAATATAAATTCTCTCCACACATTTATACCAACTGATTTTTACGTCTTCACCCTTTATCTAATTTCCCAAAGTATTTAATGTCCATTTCTCTCCAATCTATTAGTATTACTGCAAACAAGCTGCATGAACAGGTATTTAGGGGAAAAAAATCATAATAAACCTTTCATAATATTTCCTCCGATGGAAAGCTGAGAGTCAGTTTTACCAGAATATACCTGTCATGGGGCGGGTTTACAGCCATATCCATCAGGATGGATCCGGATTCTGTTTTAGCTAGATTCAGACCGGGATCCGTCTCTGTTCGTCAGTTTTCTCCGCTCCCCTCCACAGAAAACTCCCTCGCTCTGCTTCGTTGAAATGGCGACGCTGCGACTACACCCGCTCCTTTATAGACCAACTATTCGCCCTATTGGCTACTCTGCCACAGATTGCCCACACCCTCGGTGTTTCTATTCGCTGCTTATGTTGTTCGTCAAAGTCGCCACACCCCTAGACACTGACGCTTCACTGACAACCTTCTAAGCCAACCTATTCGCAAGTTCTTGCTGTCCGTCAAAGAAACACCACAATACTATTGGCCCAGACCATTCCGTGTTACAGAATTACTGTTTGTAACTGGCTTTTCCACATAATCCTACAAGAAACGCAAGGGCAACGAAGACACCCTTCTTCTTATCATATTACATTACGTCAACGTGTGCAAAGCGGCAGCGGGGATTGGTTGGTATGGGTGTAACGCGGGCTTCCAGAGTAAATACCAAGAAGCCTATTGGCTCTTCGACAGGGTCACGCGTATCCCCTAAGAGCCAAGAGCCTCTCCCCACGAGCTCTCCGCTTACCAGAATATCCGCATTTCTGTTTCTCAAAGAGGAGAACAGCCGCCATTTTGATACACAATTAAAATACGAATTATGTCGTGTTTTTAGGTAACCAAAACAAAAGGGTTAAAAAAATCGCACTAAACGGTACACGTGTAGTCTACTAACACAACGGCGACAATCAGAGCTCACTGTAAACATAAAGGCCACGATTTGAGAACAAGGCCTCAGATCCACAAACAGTAGTGTGAGAACAAAGACCGAGCTTACAATGGTATGTACAAGAAGGCTATAACGGAGGAGATACAGCCTCCTCAAAAATGAGGAAAAACGCGATCAAGCCTATGTTTCTATGGTCACACCAATCACACTTCCACTGAATGACACAGCAGTTTTCATTCCTGACTTCAGACAACATCTCTAACGCTAATTTCTCAGCCATAACATCTATAGACAACTGCAATTTGTGCAACAATTTGAGAAAACCATCCAACTAAGGCCAATTCTAACATCGGTATGAAAATACCCATACTACTGCAAATACCCGCACTTAGAGGCAAAATTAACAATAAAAAACAACGGTAAATCCTGCAAATGGAAGAGATAGAATTAGGTGAGGAATTATAAAAGCCATGTACAGACTGAAAAACAGATTTTTTTTCCAAATTCAACAGCCACACAAAATGGTTACCTAACCCCATGCGCCCATCCCCCACACCAAGGTTACAAATTCCCTACAATGTCACTCAAATAAATGAAGAAACAGTATATCCAACGAATAGAAATTATTAAAAAGGTTCTGGCAACTTCATGCAGTTAACATAATCTAGACAATTTACATGGAAAGTTACACATCAAAAAAAGAAAATTATTATAAAAAGTAAGAATGAGCACTTGCTAAAAAACCTTGAATTAAAATACGTGAAAAACGAAAAAATATAAATATAATCCCATAATAATGCGCAACCTTTCTCCAAATAATCTTCTTGTCTTCCACCTCGATACTTTTTAACCAACACATTTCCCTCAAACATGTCCGCCTTCTTCCCCATTCACTCCGCCGGGTGGGGGAGGGGAGTCATGTGATAAAATTAGCCCACAGTGGACTGTTCATCAAATCTTGAACACGTGGCATCCCGCAAAAACACAGTCAGACGTATCCACGACGTGTCCTATTTAGTGAAACAAACACTTCAGTCTGTACAAAGGGTGTTTTGTAAGACGTAAAGAACTAAAAAAAACGACCTTAATGTTGGCAAAATATCCGAACAAAGAACATACTTTCCGTCGGAAATGGTTCGCTCCCATTGGTCAAACGTGACCACGTGACGCTAATGTTTCGTAGTATCGATTGTGTTTTTCCTTCCACAAACTTTCTATTGTAATCCCCTTGATGTCGTATATTAATCCTTACATGCGTAGGTCTAATACATCCACAGTGCAGTTTCCCAGTTTTTCACAAAAGACGTCTGTTTCCCTGATGAGGAATGCTGACGGTTTCAGTCAGTGTTGCAACAGAGACACTGCGCATGCGTTCCTGCGGTGAAACTGCATTGCCCACTATGTTCCAAAAGGAGGCTGATCACTTTTCTGAGCCGTGAAGTGTATTTCCCCCCTTTTCCCATAATCAATGTGGAAAGCAGCACCAAGTGTTTCCTGGGAAGTAGGTGATATACAAGCGTTATTCTCCAACAAGAAGTATCTATCTATCTAACAGAGAGATTTTAAAATAGTTTCACACAGCCTATGATCACTGTTGACTTTTAATTACTTTTAATGGTGCCTTTCAATTCTACTTTTATTATTATTTTTTAAGATGTACTATGCACTTTATATGTTTGCATTGTTTTTGCATATTTATGCCAGATAGCAGAAGATGACTCTCCATTTTCATGTAAATATAATGGACAGTAGAACAATAAAGTGTTCTTTCTTTCTTTCTTTCTTTCTTTCTTTCT
>JAPTGW010000003.1:30883244-30893787 GCA_029814545.1 Apogonichthyoides opercularis
AGGAAACCCCTTTGGAAAAAAACGGGCCTTTAGCCAATCAGCGCCGGGACTAAATCTACAACAGCCAATCAGTGAATCGGTTCGGATAACGGACAGGTCCTGATCCTTAAAGCCCGCCCCGTTGGACTGGGTTCAGTGCTCACAGTGTTCAGTCTGCAGCCTGTCTACGTCCAGTCAGTGGGTCAACACTGCCTCATTATCTCCGCTCCTCCGAGTTTTAATCACTTCACAACTTATTCATCATGAGGGAAATTGTGCACATCCAGGCTGGGCAGTGCGGAAACCAGATTGGCGCAAAGGTAAGAAAAAGTAGAAATAAATAATTTATATATATATAAAAAAGCAAAAATAAATTTGTCTGGTTTTTATCTGATATTTTTTTCTTTTATATCAAAAGTTTTTTCTAAGAGGCTTTAATTTTACTTTGTTTTAACCTTTAAGTAAAGAAATTTCACTTTTTAAAAAAGTTTGTATCTTATTTAAATATAAATGTAGGTTTGAACAGTTAGAAATCATTAATTCCATTGTTTGTGCGGTCCATCCTGATGAATTGTTCCCAGTTTCTTCAGCAAAGTTCTTTAAGTAGTTCATATTTATTAAGATTTAAGATATCAATATTACACAGCATTGAAAATATTTTACTTTTTTCAGTTTTTTAGGATAAACTGCCAAGTCATTGTTGAAGCTGAACACTAAAATCAAGCCTCTGCACTTCTCTATAATGGACAAAAGTCTTACTTGATCCTTTTTTTGCAGCTGTTACAAACTTTTTAGTCATTTGGTAATTCATTCATTGACTCTCACTATGAAGAGGCTCATTTAAAGGTCCGATGGAACCACTTCCACCGATATAAAATGTGTCATTCTTTAGGAGGTAATCTTCAGCTGAGATAATAACTTGTCATCAATATGTTGCCTATGAATACAGTAAAATTTCACACATTTGTGATTGTTGACAAAACAGTGACTCCAGTCATTGATCCATGATTAATGAAGGTGGCCAGACTTGAGCAGACACACAGGGCCAGCTGCTGTCTTGGCCGCCTGGTGAGCTGAACTCTTTGTCACAGAGAAAAGGGCCAGAACAACCCGGGAGAGGAGGGTGAAAAGAAAGAAGAAATTCGCTGAGGCAGAGGAGAGGAACGCAGCAGGAGGGGCTGGAGGGGGAAAAGATAACAAGTGGCTCAGTGTCTGCTCTGAAAGCACAGATGAGGTCATTTAAATAGCTGCCTTTTCAGTGTATCATATGCCCAGGCCTCCAAACCAATAGTGACCCTGAACACTGTTTGCACATGGACGTCTACTTCCAATGAGATTATCTGTGTGTTTTTACTGCTGTGCCTCTGTTCAACTTAAAGCCACAACATGTTTATGTGCTCTTTGTCTTCATTCTGAGTTTGTGTAGATGCAGGCTGAAGATGGAAACGTAAGATGCCTAATTTTGGCATTTTATTACTCAGTTTTTGTACATTTTGTCTTGGTAGATGTACAAAACCTATCTATTTAGCACATGTGTATCAAACTCGCTTTATTTAAAAAAATAACCTATAAATTATGAGAACTTCAATTTTTTAAATTATGTTTTTAGTGCAAAAATAGTAAAATTACTTTTGTGAAAATGTTTACATTTACAAACTATCCTTTCACACATAATGTGAATAACCTGAGCAACCATGAACTTAAGAAAATTAAGTGAATTTTAACCATTTTATATGTTCTCCTGTGAAATTTTCGCACTTAATAAATTCATCCTCTGGGCTAGATTGGACCCTTTGGTAGGCTGGTTGTGGCCCGCAGGCTGTGTTTTTCACACCTCTAATTTAGAGCAATTTGTGCTGACTGAACTTTCAATTGCACCATAAAAGAAATGTATAAAAGATAGGTGGAGTGATGAGGAGCAGCACTGACTATCCTACTGTGGAAGTAGTTTCAGGGTCATGGATTCATACATAGCTTCACATATTAATTATACTACATGTATTATACAGTTACCACCAGACTTTTTCCTGGGGGTGGGAAGTAACAGGAGTAACATATGGGCTGACTCAGACCTAACCACTCAATGGCCTTGATCAGTGAAGACAAGTTTATTTACTGAGACTTAGTGAGGTCATCCCTGTTTCACAATGGATTAACTGCATGAATTCACTTACGTACCCAATGTAGATGCAACCTAAACCCGCAAAGCCGTTGTTTAGTGTGTAAGAAATTCTACAAGGAACATATGGAGCTATTGTTTCCATCATATTGAAGTGCTTTTAAAGTGAAAGTTCATTTGGTAAAAGTCTTTAAATGTTAGTTATTATGTCTGTAGTTTGTTCGTTAGTGGCTACATCTTGCTTGTCTGGTCTATTTGTATGCTTTTAGGTCAACAGGTTTCCACACAAATAACTTCACAAACCCAAGTGACACGTTGCCATGGCGACCACAATGGGGTGAACTGAGGGACAGCCAAAAACGGCGCAGTAGTTAGGATTAAAAATGAGATTTTCTTGCTTACCAATCTCTCTCACACATGCAGGCACACTGTGTGGCACAGATTAGGGTCAGTTGACTGAGCTGGTGTGACAGTCTGTGCTCCTTTCTTAACCGAGTTTGGCATTAAGGTCTCGGTAGCAATCAGGCCGACTGAATCCTCTGAGAAAACTCTTCTTTACATGACTCGCTGTCTTCAAAAACAACTCATAAATATTAAGGTTTGAAGTTTTATGGGTGCTGTTGAGACCAAAGTATGTGTTTTTAATTCCATGAACTGGCTGGAAAAATCCAGGTGGGATAAATGACTGCGTTTCCTTCCTGGAAAACGACATAAAAAGGTTTATTTTTCTCAAAACATACAGTTCTCTAACATTTTATGTCCTTTAATTAGAAACCAGATCATGGACATAAATAACTGTCTCTTAAACATCACAGAAAGCTCAGTCGACATAGTCTTTGTTCCATTTGTTTAATGTTTTAACCCATTATGAGTGCATTACTAGTCTATAGAGTTTTTCTAGCCAGTTAACCCTCAAAGTCCCTAACAGAAACCAGACCAAAAGCAGAACTTTTTTGAACCAATAATTCTATCCTTTTTTTTTTTTTTTTTCAGTTTTCTGTTTTGACAGCCTTTGAATTGACACTTAACTTTCCTGAATATTTACATGATCAATAAATCAAATATACAAAAATACCTGCATTTCACTGAGTTGTGCAAAATGCAGAGGTTAACATTAGTGAGATTTAAATGGTGATAAATCACTAAGAAAAAGTTAAATGTATAGAAAAATGTATTTGGATGTCACCACAAAAATAGCTCTAGGTGTATAAGGGTTAAATGTTTTCATAGATGCTACATTTTTATGTTTTTGCTTCATACTTCCGTTTCCTTGTGTTTTTCAGCTCATCAGTCTTTCCTGCTTTTGTTATCTTGCCCTGATCTAAAACCTTTGAACTCCAATGTAGTTTTTTCCTCTTTATTGCCACCAGAAATTGCAAAACATATCATTAATTGTGCTTTTTTTTTAAAAAAAAAATTTTGTTTGTCAGACATTTTCTCTATAGATCATTTATAAAGTTATTATCAACAAGAAACTCGAAGGGCCTTGTCCTGGATTTAGCTGTGAATTGGATCAACGCTACAGTGGTCGTCTCATTTTGAACAGCAGTTTAGTAGAAAAATTACTGGTTACTGTTGTGACTGTATGCTGTAATGCTTTTACCACACATATACTTGTAAATCACATGATGTAGCAAGTGTGTAATCAGCTCAGAAGAGTAGGGACACAGATTACAGATAGCCACAGGTACCCGTTTACTGAATAACATCTTTCATTGAGGGAAGATTTAGGTGGTCCTATGACTGCAGGTAATCAGATGTTACCGAGGGGGAACACGGAGAACTGAGGCATGATTGTACACAGGGTTCTTCTTTTAGCTTAAGAAAATAGGCCTGCAGTTATAGCCTTGATAAGTACACAGTCACCTCTTTCTTTAGGTTTGATTCATGAACTCTGAACTGAATAACTTCACAGAATGGATGATCTAGGTTTGAAGCAAACTGAGATATTCCTCTGAAATATGAGGCCTGTCTTTAAACATTACAACTTCTTTCTGTATTTGCTTTGTGTAGTTCTGGGAGGTGATCAGTGACGAGCACGGCATCGACCCCACAGGAACCTACCATGGAGACAGTGATCTGCAGCTGGACAGGATCAGTGTGTACTACAATGAGGCCACTGGTGAGTACAAGCTGCAGAATTATGAAGTCTGTGTTGCACAGAAGTCAATGAATTGACCTCCTTTTGGGAAAACCCTGCTAGGCGTAACTGAGAAAAAAGATAAAAGGCATCAGTGCAAACATTTTAATTGATTACGCCTCAAAGTGCAACTAAAAGAAAAGCAATTAGAGATTTATAGACATTATGTCGACTGAACACTGTGTATTACTTCCACAAATTTTGTTCCCAATGGAGGTGATATTAAATCCTCTGAAAACATGGGAGATGATTGTTTAATTGCAGTTGTTTGTAGATGGCTGATTTAAAGGTTTATGTTTTACACCATCTAGTGGCAGCATTGGGTATTACATGTATGGACTAGATATGAGTGGAGTCTGTGGTTAATTACATTTCATTATGTTAAATGAAAATCTGATTAATACTCTTTTAGCTTACTTATATTATGGATTGATGTGTATTTATGTGCAATAAAGTATATTTTTGCTGAAAAAAATCTTTGGTATTGTATACATTATGGGTTTCCTGTAGCATTAGTCTGATGTGGTACATATGTGTGTTTGCAGGTGGGAAGTATGTGCCCAGAGCCATCCTAGTGGATCTGGAACCCGGCACTATGGACTCGGTCCGCTCTGGACCGTTTGGACAAATCTTCAGACCTGATAATTTTGTCTTTGGTAAGAACATACTCAACACTCTCTCTTTTCCTGAGATTGAAGAATGAACCCCCTCTGTCCCATGAGGCATACACAGTGTAACATATTTCTTCTATTAAATCCAAAGGTCAAAGTGGAGCAGGGAACAACTGGGCAAAAGGTCACTACACGGAGGGGGCGGAGCTGGTGGATTCCGTCCTGGACGTGGTTCGGAAAGAGGCTGAGAGCTGTGAGTGTCTCCAGGGCTTCCAGCTCACACACTCCCTGGGAGGAGGCACTGGGTCTGGTATGGGCACCCTGCTCATCAGCAAGATCCGAGAGGAGTATCCGGACCGCATCATGAACACCTTCAGTGTGGTGCCATCTCCTAAGGTAGCTGTCAGAATACTTACTTTAACTTTAGAGATTGACAGATTAATTGGTTTGCCTGATTAATAGTCGCTGATATGGCTGATGATTGCAAAGTGTCATATCTACCAGGAAATGGATGTTCACGTGTGATTTAATATGAGATAAATAATTTCGTATTGGCTTTCACCTTCTCCACACTATCATTATTATTTTAGTCTTTTAAGATCAGTCAATCTCTCGTTGTCTGATACCACTCATTGTCTAGTGCCAAATAAAAAAAAAAAATGCTTTATTGCTGCTTCTTGCAAGATGATATAAACTAGTCTCACCATTGTTTTAAAGGGTTAACTGCAGCTGTTAACTGTTATTTACAGTTCTGTCACTTCATGCTGTTAATATTGATTTTGATAATAAATGTGCAACTTGACACTAAGTAATTTATCACTGGCTTTATTGGACTGAAATTGTGTTCAGTGGTTGGTTCCACGTGAGTAAAGATGTATCGGAAATGGATGTAGTAATGAGAAGGAAATACACTAAAACATCATGATCTTGTCGCACTACCAAGCAATTTAAAAACAAAGTAGGAAGTCAGATGCAGTATGTGTCGATTCTGTTGTAACTCTTTCCTCTGCGTCCTCAGGTATCAGACACAGTGGTTGAGCCATACAACGCCACGCTATCAGTGCACCAGCTGGTAGAAAACACAGATGAAACCTACTGCATCGACAACGAAGCTCTTTACGACATTTGTTTCCGCACTCTCAAACTCACCACGCCCACCTACGGCGACCTCAACCACCTGGTTTCAGCCACCATGAGCGGCGTGACCACCTGCCTGCGTTTCCCCGGCCAGCTCAACGCTGATCTGAGGAAACTGGCCGTCAACATGGTGCCCTTCCCCCGTCTGCACTTCTTCATGCCTGGCTTCGCTCCCCTCACCAGTCGCGGAAGCCAACAGTACCGCGCCCTGACTGTGCCTGAGCTCACACAGCAGGTGTTTGACGCCAAGAACATGATGGCAGCTTGTGATCCACGCCACGGGCGCTACCTGACGGTGGCAGCCGTGTTCCGCGGCCGCATGTCCATGAAGGAGGTTGATGAGCAGATGCTGAACGTCCAGAACAAGAACAGCAGCTACTTTGTGGAGTGGATCCCCAACAATGTCAAGACCGCCGTCTGCGACATCCCACCACGCGGTCTCAAGATGGCGGTCACCTTCATTGGCAACAGCACAGCCATCCAGGAGCTGTTCAAGCGCATCTCTGAGCAGTTTACCGCCATGTTCCGCCGTAAGGCCTTCCTCCACTGGTACACCGGTGAGGGCATGGATGAGATGGAGTTCACCGAGGCGGAGAGCAACATGAACGACCTGGTGTCTGAGTACCAGCAGTACCAGGACGCCACGGCTGAAGAGGAGGGAGAGTTTGAGGAGGAGGTGGAGGAGGATGCATAAAATAAAAAGTAATAAAAAAAAAAAGCAACAATCCTACGAAGTTAAACAAAAAGAAAAACATTAAAAAAATAGAAAATATGAAACAAAAGAATGTAGCAGAAAGGATCTAGAGGGTTGAGAGAGAAATATGGGGGATTTGAATTGGTTAGTGGATCAACTGAATGAAATGAAAAATGAATGTGACAGAATAAGATGAATAAGCAACGATGGGGGGGGGAAAATGATGTGACCAAATTAATGTGCCATGGTTTACAGTTTAATGTGATGCCATGTGGGCTGGTTCAGCAGACTCCCAAATATTGGAAGCATTTCTTGCAATTCACTCCTTAACCTCATTTCACCAAGAAGACATGCTGCAAAATCGCTCATGATATAAATATGAAACTTGCACTCGCTTTTCCTCATATTCTCTGAAAATTTTGCTAAAATGTATTCATTTGACATCACACCTATGAGAGACAGTATTATTTTTTTCATCAGTAAAAGTGACCGCTTCCCTACTTGTTTTCGTAGCTGGACCAGCGGAGTGCAGTCAGTTTGTCAATCCAAGTTTGAAGCATTTACACAGGTGAAGAATCTCAAGAATCAGCATCCATATACTTGTTTCTGAAAGTGTTTTGTTTTTTTTAAATGGGGAAAATCAGATAATGCCGTTATCAGTGTTCTTTTATTTTATCAGTGTTTATTTTATCAGGTCATAAAGAGCCACGTCGGTAACAAAATGTGAATTTAAAAAGTAGTAAGACAGTGCTAATTTTGTCCTCACTGAGCCTGCCTCAGTGAATGTAACATGTTCAAGATTGGCTTGATTTTACATATACGTTTTAACATTGTGGGTGACACTCAAGAAACACTCTCTGTAAATTCAGTCCTGTCAGCTGAGTAATTTAAATCCTAACGTCAGGGGTTTTTACTTGTCACAATCTAGGTAAAAGAAGACTTTTCTCTGAGCTGAAAGAACACGTCACTTCACTAAACAAAAATCATAATTTCTTCTGATGGTGCAACTTTTGTTATTCTCAAAGCACAAGACTAAAAATAAATGTCTTAAATTTAATAAAGAAAGAACAGCTTAAGACGGCCTCTTTGCAAAGTGTGCAGCTATCAATAAATGTAAATTCTGCAAGTTTGTCAGTCAAACAGGTCTGCTTCATAGGACTCCTGACGAATGGGTTTTCAGTTTTAATTTAATGGCAGCAGTCGTGAGCTTTTTCTCAGGCGCCAGCCAACGTCGTGAGAAGGGTCCCATGTCTAAAGCCAGGTCAGGTCATGCATAGAATTAGTCTTAGCTGAATCAGTTTTCCAGTACTTGCTCTTCATGTATCCAGCTGCTTATACTCTGAACATTGCAACTTTGTCGCGGAACCATGCATCTGCAAAATATTCTATTTTAAGATCGCTGCAAATCAAACACTACCTAATGTGAAGCATCAATTTAATACCGCTTTCTGACCTCAGACTGACAGGACAGGGCAGCAGACGCATTTTAAAGCAGACCATAGAAAGAACAAGAACTGTTTTATTTTATATCTGTATCAGTATTTTCTTGGAGCTACATCTCACCCTGGGGGCCCAAAACTCTCACTTCAAATCACTCAAGTTTGAAATGGTGTTTCAACCTATATAATGTGCACAAATTACACTGTAAATGTTTACACCCTGAGCCACTACAGTATGCACTCAAATCATAGACATGTCACTGTATTCAATGTGCGATCGACAGCCGTGTTGTCTGTGTTTATGTTAGTACCTTTTTTTTATTCCTGTTGAACAGTTGGACTTCGATCCCTGTGACTGTGCAATGTTTGGGAGAAATAAAGGCATTTCTAGAAAAAAAATAACCACGTTGTCTGTTGTTGGGGTTATTGGATGTTTCATTTTTCTTAGAGAAGTGTTAAGCTTTTGTTGATAAATGGATTAGAAGCTGAACTTAGCCATTCATTCAACCTCTGTAGTTTTTACTTGTAGTTTGTGTTACTTCAATCTCAAGAGGCAACTATTTAACTTTTTACACCACTATACTTATTACAGGTAGGCTACTTTAAGCTATTGCAGCTCATTCATATGTTTTAAGGTAAATTAAAATTTGAATATGTGTAGTGTAAAGGGGAAAAACAGTATATTTTCTTAACGTCTATCCATCAAACCTTCCAACACATGAGGAAAAAACCCTGAAGTGCTGTGGAAATTAGCCTTTCCTTCTGCTGTTGGATGAAGCAGGTCTGGTGGTGGTCTGATGGCCTTAGTTTGGAGTAAGCCTCTGATGTTCACACTTGATTCCACCTCTGAGTCACTCATCACTGTTTCAGTAAGAAAAGAGAAGACAAGCTAGCCATCTTGTTTTATGTAAGTAACCTATGCCTGCTTTTAAACTTAGAGTAAACGTGTAGTTTACAGTAACAGTAGAGGGAATTTCTGAGCACTGAGCTATGACTTCTAGCACTTTACACAAACAATGTCTTCTTTTTTTTTTACTGCTAGCATATTATGGGAGTTACCTAGCTAATCAGCTAGTTAACACTAAAATTTCACATAACACTATCAGGCAGTTAAGTTAAATGTTTATGATACCTTAGTTCCAAGATAAGTCAACTTACTAAAAAAGACAACTAAACAGTAATGACAATACTCAATATAACTGCTACATTTATGACAAACTACATGACATAATACTTATTTCATGCTGGTCAGTGTCAATCCAAGTGTACATAACACTAACTAAAAGTTGGATGTAAGTGCCAAAATGTGTAAGTTAGGTGCTGTGAAAGTGAACTTTTGGTCACACTTGATCAAAAACTTGATGCCAAATTGATTCTACAAAAGCCACCTGCTTAGTTAGGCTACTTTATTCAAATTAGTTTAACCTACTTAGCTTGTATCTTCGGAGGAACTTAGCCTAACGGTCACTTAAGGTTAAGCCAAAGATCCTTTAAGAGAAGACAGCTCACTTTGTGCTCCGCCAGTGGAATGAACGGATTCCTTCCTGGACCTGACAGTGGGCCGTTTCATACCACTAGCGGAGCACAGAGTGGATGGTCTGTAACATAGAGGATCTTCGGCCACACCAAACTGCAGAGTGCCCGCCTGCTGCTTGTGGACCCGAGCCAAGATGACGGTGTTTGCCGAAGTTTCCCGAACAGCTCCGATCTGAACTGGTCCACAAATCCGACATCAACCGAAACTCTCCTGCTACTCCCGATCTGGCCCCATTGAAGTCTGTTGTTGTCGGGTTGGGGGTGGTGAGGGGGTGGACAAGATAAATGAAATAAAGAAAAAAAGGCGACTTACAGCAAACCATCACTCCTGAGCCCCTCCCAGCCTAGTGATTTTCGGATTCAAGGCTTGACGAAGGTAATTACAATCATCCAGTTATAATTGTGTATTACAGCAATTGGTCTATATTTCAGCAATGCGTTCAATCAGGGAGAGAGTGGGTTAAATTCTGCAGTTTTCTGTTGCTGTTTTGACTGTTTGGTTATGTTGAGCGGTTCTATACGAAAGGAAAAGATGCTCTAGGGCGTGTAACCAACAGCAACGCAGCGGAGGATGCCTCTCATCACAGGCATCTTCGCACAGAAAAAAAGGAATGTAGGTTTTTTTCACCGAATTGCAGAGGGTAAAGTTTCTGTGAAAGATAAAAATGTATAATGTCCGGATAAAAATCATTGTAGGTTATTACACAGACAGGATATTATGTGTGCTCCGAATGGCCTCCTTCTTCTGTCTCAGCCTTATTAATAAAATTTAATAACATCCAGTTTTAGTGTGTTGGACTAGAAACACAGTACCCCAATTCAGAGGCTCATGAGTAGTCTTTAATTCGGTGTATAATAAGAATTGTGTCTGTTCTGGACAGATTGTGG
>JAPTGW010000003.1:32360276-32370527 GCA_029814545.1 Apogonichthyoides opercularis
ACAAATGTACCTTTAGTTGTACCAGGCATTAAAATGAACAAAAAATTGAAGAAAACAAGGGTGGTCTAATAATTTTTCTGCAACTGTATATGATAACACGTTATTACACATATCTTTAAGTTTATGTACATTCAACATACAATAGATTTATGAATGTTCCAGTATATAGAACCTGTAAAGTGAGTGTATTGTAATGTGGAAACAGTGTTTTGAAGTAGATCTAGTGAATCTGGGGACCAACATTCCTTTGGAGTAAAAGTAATTCTCCGTTTCACATTTTGACCCAAATCTGTACCTTAGAAACTACAGTTAACCAGCATTTGGACTTAATTTTTCTTTATTAGTGACTCAAATCAAAAAAGTTTCATTACTTTTATTATGGAGGATTTTTACTTATAGAGACAATAAACAAAATAGATCAATATTGTCATTATTAACTCTTAAAAAATATTTGCCTTCAAGAAAATTGACTTGCATGACCCCATGTGACCGTTTTTACTTAACATTCATGTTCATGAGTTCATACCAGTGTGTGTTTGTGCTGCTCAGCCAACACTCGAGGCTGGTAGCTCTGCACCGAGACCTGATCCAGCCTCTGCGCCACCTCTGCCAGCCAGTTCAGCACCTCCACCTCCTCCTCCCCAAACAGCTGAGCGTTGGCGAGCGCCTGCTCCAACAGCCCCGCCCTCCTCGAGCACCAGTCAGTGAGCTCAGAGTGACCTGACCGCACGGCTCCGACACGCTCGCTCAGCCAATCGCAATCGGCTGTGCAGCTCAACGGGGTCAGAGATTGGCTGAGGGACTCGAGGTGGTCGACCTCAGACTCTCGTGAGGACACGTCCTCTTGGAACGCCTGGGAGGTGTGTGTGTGTGTGTGTGTGTGTGTGTGTGTGTGTATTGAAGGTATTTGCAAAGAAAAGTGAGAGAACAACAAAAACAGAAAAGATGGATAAAAACTCAAAACATGAACATGCAAATGACAAATCATAGATCAAATGGAAATCATGAAGTAACATCAATGAATGAATAAGGAAACTTAAAACAACCGAAAAACATTCTGAATTAGAAATAAAAGTCAACATGACATGAAGAAAACAAATGAAGTTGTAAGAGCTGATGTTTCTGTTTTACTACTTTCATTTATTTGTACTTTGAGGAGCTACAATTTCAGTTACCTTTAGCAGCAGCCTCTAAACTTTTAAAGTTTGTTGAAATGATCTCTAAATATATGCTTAAGTTGTGTGTTAGAGTGTATTTTTTCGATTTTTTGTGTGAATATAATGGTTCCATGTATGTCTTATTAGTCACCTTGATTATTATTAAATGTTATAAAAAAAACCCAAAACCCTGTAGATCTATGGGCTGCAAAACAAAACCAGACTCTAGACATGAGTTTTTCCTCGATGGTTATGATTTGAGTGACACGGCTGACACAGCTGGCCTGTTTCCATGTAATCACACAACCACTCTTTCCTGTTCTGATGTGTACTTTTGTGGCATTTTGAGCTGAATGATGACAGTATTTCTGCCACTCTGCGTGATTTCTACCTACTTTGACGTCAAGTGCTCACAATCTATATCATGTGAATGTGTTCGTAATTATCTCGGCAGTTGAAAGAGGAACTGCTCTGTGAGTTACGATGGCTCGAAGGGGAAATTAGGTGTGTTCATGTGTGAGGGCCTGAGAGCATTTTTAGACATTTTTATGACACATTTGGTTTGCTCTTTGTAATTTCTCCAGACAAACCGTACCTTATGCTTGACGATCTGCTGGGTGATCTTGGCTGTCTGGGTTCCCATGGGCTCGGCGGAGCTCAGGCGTCGCTCGGTGGCGCTCAGCCATTCTCCCAGAGGCTCAAGGGCTTCGTGGAACTGAAGAGCCAAAACCTGCAGCTCCTCCAACTGCCTTTGCCTGAGGGATGAGAAAGGAAGGGTGTGACGAAGATACCAGAGAGATGAGATTTGGGGGGGGGGGGTCTTATTGGTATTTTATTGCTTTAAGATTGTTTCGTGTTTCATTTCTTGACTTGGATCTGATTTTGTGTTATCCAGCTGTCATCTTCTTTTTTGCCAACAAGATTTATTAAATGTTCATGCAACTTTATTATTAAATTTGAAAGAATTTCATAAATCAAGCCTTGTGTTTGTCCCTCTTTGTGTCTGTTGCACTGCAGACCAGGTACGTATATGAATGTTTTAATAATAACAGAAAATATTGCTGTTCATACTGTATAAGCCTTAAACCATCACATATATATCAACAAGATGGCTTCACATGAACAGATATCAGCTTGCCTTTGTGAGTTTCCCTGATTACTTTCCCTTGTGAACAGAGGAGCCTGTGAAATGACTTGTCGACCACAGAAACCAATAGTAATGATACAATTCTTCCTCTAAGTACAGTGGAGCTTAGAAGAAACCCCACAGAGATGAAACCAGAAAACAGGAAATAACCACAAAATACTATGTTGTTGAGGTACACCACCCGTACTTTCCCAAACCACAAATTTACAGTGACTTAGATTGTGATTTTTCACTTTGTGTGTCACTATCTGTGTCGGCCTTTTCAACCGATCACTTCAGGTTGTCATCAATTATCCAGATTAAGCCGATATATAACAGTTGTCCAAATGTAGGTCAGCGAGAAAGTGAGATTTGATCACACATAAAACATACCAGTGTAATGATGGTATTTTACAGAAGGGTCCTGGGTTATTTCTTAAATGTGAGGTTAGCAGGAATATGTCAGTGTATTTAAAGTAATTCTGTAGAGTCTGTCAGTGCTTAAGTGCTCGGTTAGATCACTTTAACCCACAGGAGTTTGTGTAATTGTTTTGCTGCCACATCTTGATGACAGAAATGAATTCAGACGGTGTTCAGCTGCCGGTGGCTGTAGACATCTGACAGCATGGTGAGCCACACAGATGCTTTACTGAAGAAGTCATATAAAACAGAACCGAAGCGAATTTTTGTAATATTGTATTAGTGTAAAGTATGTTCAACTCATTATAAAACTGCAGCAGGACAAATTATACTGCAGCAAACTGCCATGTTGTGGGAAATTAATGGGCGATGCAAAGTTAATAATGTTACTTGTTAAGTTCTTTCTTAGGTTTGCAACTCGAAGCATTTTTCAAGCCTCCTAAAAATACAAGGTAGTTAATCACTGGAACTAATGACTAATAGTTGAGTGGGAAAATGTTTGTGGTACAATCCAAATACACTCTAATTCTAATGATACGTAAATAAGCAGAAATGTGGACTGCCAGGATGACAACAAGTGATATGATAATTCACTATTGATTATTGACAGTATTGATTATTGACGGGAAGCTCCTTTTTTCTCTCACTACATGGAGGTCAGAGGTCTGGTGGGATTCAGTGACCTGCTCAAGGACACGTTATCATGGCCGTGGGCTCATCAGAGCTGTGATGCCCCTGATCTGCGTCGGTTTACCTGCCGCTGGCCTTGTCCAGCAGGTCAGTCCATCTCTCGGCCAGACTCTGGAGCTGAGTCTGGATCTTGTCTCGGTCCTGAGTGTCGGCTGTGGCGGCGATCCTCTCGCCTTCAGCGCGGATCATCTCAACAGTCGGCCTGCGGTCATCCAACAGCCTCTGGAGCAGCTTTTAGGAAACAAATGTACAAGGTTACACTCGAGTTAAACCACATGTGAGGATTAGGTTAGACGCAGGTTCCAACAAGTTGCTAGTGCAATTTAAGGCTTATTTCTGTACTCAAGCCTGATCTTGTTGAACTTTCATTGAACTCATTACTTCTAGAAGTAGCTATAAGTTTTACGAGAAGATGCTGGGACCCCATTGCATTAACTGTTCTTGGTTAAATGTTGGTTATGTTATATAATTTTGTTACAGTATGATACGTACACATTTTTCCCCAAAACAGAACAAAGATGAGACTCAATTTGACTCAGGGTTTTAAATTTATAATCCAATTCCATAATCCAATACATTTTGGGACCTGTCAAAAATAACTGAAGACATATTAAGGACTAAAAGTAAAGTCTTAGACCCCAGAAACCCTGTATATATTAGAAGTGAATAAGACTCCATCCACAGCAGAAACTGATGCTTTCCAGTTTCACCCAAATCTGCACTTATCTTTAAAAAGATTTCTCAACATCTCTTTTGTTTGGAGAAAATCCTCATCTAAGCTCATTAGTTAATGGCTCTTAAAATGGTTTTCATCAAGGAATGCCAAGCGTCATGAGGGGATTACTTAATCAGTAGAATTTTTTTTACTTTTAATTCTAGACTTAAGAAGCAGCTTCTACTCTTATAAAGTGCTTAATATCTGGTTTTGCAGAAGCCTTCTCTTCCCCTGCTTCTATCAGTCAGTCATTAGAAAAACAAACACACATGCATGTTTCTTCCTTCCTGCTGAGACTGTGACCCTCTCTCTGTTCCTAACATCTCAGTTCAGCCTCTGGAATGCACTACTTCTAAGTTTTCTCGCTCATTCTTATTCAAGTCATGACAAAACGCTCTTTCGAGGATGTAAACATGTGTGATTGATCGCTGGCTGAGACTACGGCACTCTTATGTGCACAAACACAGGAAGCGTATGTTAGATAAACAAGGAAAAGTGTGTGTGAGTGTGAGAACAATGGCCGGCCGTGCATGCATGTTGGTCTGTTGTTATGCCAGTCTGACTGGCAGACGGTCAGCTGGGGCCGTTGGATGCCAGGCAGACGGATCACTGACTATGTGTATCAGTCGGCCATTCAGATGTCTATTGTTTGCAGCTGAAGGACACAGCGGACATGTGAATATCTGTACGATTTCTATGCAAACTATGATTAAAACTGTGATTATTTTAACACGTCCATTTGTGAGTCCTAATTTTACTGAGAATGCTCATTTTCCGTTTGACTCTCATCGTCGAAAATCTAAAAATGATTTGATTTTTGCGGGGGTCTGAATTAAATACATGTTCTCTTATATCTGTAGGTCGGTGCTTCCCTGCAGTGCCACCATCCTGCATTTATAATCGTATATTATGACATATTTTACCTTTATCAAAACACTGCAGCTCCTGTGATTTGGATTTTTCACTTTGCCATATTGCAGTTCTGATCATATTTCAGGCCTGTATGGAAGGATTGCTTTCACAATGCTTTTTAGACAGACTAAAGCTGGCACTGTGCTGTGGAGAAGAAGAGGAGGATGTGGGTGGCAGCGGCTACAAGGCCAGAAAACTGTGCTTTACGGTCACCGCTTCAAATACAACATGAAAAATATGAGAAGGAGCTGTGATGTGGCCACTGTCGCTGCCTTATGTTCCACTTCTTTTGTATCGATACATATTTCATTATAGACTTGTTAACACATGTTCACGTCTATTTGATTTCACAGCCCATCCATCCTTTGGGTACCTTTTGTTCTTGGATTTGTGCCTTCACCACGCGGTACTCGGCAGACGGGGGCTTTTGATTGGCCACCAGCTCCTCGGTGTCGCTGAGCCAGCTTAGCAGAGGCTCCAGAGCGTCCTGGAACTTCCCACAATGCAAGAGAGCTTCCTGCAGCTGGGCGATGCGCTCCGCAACCTGAAGACAACAGAGACAGATGTGAGTGGAGAAATGCAAGACAGGCCGACATTAAATACATGTTGAAGCGTTTATGATCGGATTGAACCTTGAACTGTCTGAACCATGAGATTCTCAGCTGAGTGATGCCTTAACACAATCCCAGCAGATTCAGGACACATGCAATCATATGATAGAGAAAAAATGATTTATCAAAGCACTTTTTTTCCACTTGGCGTTCTGGGTGTTATCTGTGCTCATATGAAAGTAATGCATTACAGTGACTTGGACACTGCACCACAAACAGAGGATATATTCTCCTGAGTCATATGATGTAAAATGTTTGATAGTGACTTAAAGAATATGATCACAATTAGCTAAAAACACACAACTCCTGTCCAGGTGGTTCTCTGTAAGTAAGAGTCACTATCAGGGGGTCGTAGCTGAAGTCGTACCCTCTTGTTGAGTGAGTTCCATTTTAGGTTGGTGGTCTCCAGGTCATGCTCCAGCGCCTGGGTGTCGGTGTGCTTGGCGGCGCTCTGGATCAGACCCTGACCCACGGCGTTGACGTGCTGTAGCTTCGGCTGGATGCTGTCCACCTGCTCTCTCTCTACGGCCTGAAGTGGAGGAAGAGATGATGATCATTAGCAAAAGAACAGAGACGAAGCCCATTTACAGTGAAATTAGAACAAACAATGGCTATTTATTTATTTTCGTGTATTTGTCCATAGTACTTAAATTATATTATACCATTGTACATCGAGTCAATATTGCTAATACTGTATAATATATATTGCACAGATGATATATGCTATATATAAGCACATAATGTATATTCTGTGCTTCCTGCACTCACAGCTGTTGAACTTCTGTCCAGATGCTTAATTGCATTTCATTGCCATGTACTTACACATGTATAATAATCAACTGAATCCGAATACTGTAGTACTGTAATTACTGTACAATTTCACACCTAGATTTATTTTTTCTGCAAATGCACATCAGTTCCAAATATCCTTCATGACTAATAATCACTGTTGGTCATAATGAACCCATAGTGGCCAACGCCTTTGACCTCATGAAGTAATAATAATAGCAATAATAAACATAGGGATGAAATAAATAACAGGCAAAACAAACATTCAGATAAGAAAAGAAGGCCTTTGTTTAAACAGTCTGAAAGCAGCACAGTCTAAAATACACCGCACATTTATTCTGCGTGACAACAAATGGAAGTGGACTGTCCCACACACTGAACCCACATATAGAAGCGCGTGGATTTTAGGAGATGAAGGACAGAGAGAGGGATGTGCAAAGATAAGAGAGAGAGAGGGAGAGGTGGGAGACAGGAAAGAGGGAGGAGGAGGGAAAAAAAGATGAGGGGGAGAGGGGGGGATTACGAGGATTAGTGGGTTAGACGAGTAAGGGGCTGGCTGGAAAAGGCTGAGTCGACAACACACACATACATTCTGTAGAGTACACTAGCACTCTCGCATGGGTGCACACACCCTTCGCTTAATCACAAATACAAACACATCCCTACGTAAGCAGTCACACAAAGCTACATGGACGCACATTTAGACACAACTTCGCCTGTCTGACTATGTTACTCACACACACACACACTTCACAGTGGACGGCTGGAGCCATCTTGTGAAAACAATAGAGGCAGCCACCCGACGCTAAAGACGACCAGACTTCACTTCCCTGGCTGAGAAGGACAGAGCAGCAGCCACACTGTGTCCTCAAACATCCAACAGCGGTTCTCAAAATAGGGTCCAGGTCCCATCTGGGTTGGAAAACAGGGCCCCAGGAGGATTCGTTAATGAATCAAAAGTCCACAAATTCATAAAGGGATTAATTGAAGACCTCGATTTGGCCCTGAAGGAAGCCTGGGTGACTTTTTCAAACTTTCAAATGACTTTTCAGTTCGAAATTTAGACCGTTTCTCTGGCCTAGAAAATTCTGTTCCTGCCTGGTTTATTAATGATGTTTTTCTGAGGGGATAAACACTCTGCTGGTCCATCAGTGGAGAACAACAACCCCAAAAACCAACCGCTTATGTAACCAACGCTTAGAAAATAAATTCCTCTACATGTAAACCTCAGCCAACTGTTTATCAAATCCTACCATCAAAATTATTACAGTTAACGATAGGAGGTGACAGTAAGTGATGCAAAACAGAATAAACTGAAACAGAACTGCAGGTAAAACCAGTTTTACTGGTTCATGATAAAGCTGTGATGATATTCATAGTTTATCCAGTAATTTTCTTGAGTTATCAAATAGGTTTCAATCTGTAAAATGCTAGAAAACAGTGCAAAACCCCCCAAAACTGACATCAAAATGAGCCAACGAAGCAAGAAAATATCCCTCCAGAATCAGAGAACTTAGAATTTTCTCACAGAACTTTAACTCAAACAGATTATCAAATAGTTGTAGATGAATGTAACAGTCAACAACTAATTGAGGAACTCATCTCTGCAGCCCTGACTCATATTGCACAACAATAAAACAACATTGCACAATATTAACAAATAGTGATTTTTGTAAATTATATTTTATGCTACACAATCATTTTAGCCTTTTTAGTTTATATAAAACAAAGAGTCCCTTACAATTCCTGTTAAACTGAGATCAAGACACGCGCTTTAACAAAAACAGAGCTAAAAGTTGTAAATTTTTTTCAATAAAAATAAACAAAATTAAGAAAAAAAATGCTTATTCAATGTGAAACTGAAATAAAAATCCAACCTGACAGATTAAGTAAAATTAAAATCCAGTGAAAATTTCCAAACTATAAAGACTCAATTTCACAGTATTCCACCGATTTGCTGACCAGTGCAAACCAATAAACCCAAAAACCTCCTCATTTTGCTTCCTCAAAATCCCCCAAACGAGGGTCTGTGGCGGTGATGTGGGGGGGTCGTTGACATTAAACTGTGTGAGAAGTCCTGACATTCAGAGGAGCCGCAGAGTGGAGCATTAGGCCTGGTGGTTTATGACGCTGCTGCAGCCAAACCCCAGCGCCCACACAAAGACACACACAAATAACCAGACATGTGAGATCAGGACACACATTCAGCCGATTTTGGTAAATCCAAGGCCTGGGGGAAAAAAGCTGCTGTGACAATACAGAAGGGGTGCAGTTAAATAGTGGAAGAGGGAAAATGAAAAGGTTTGGGTTTCAGTAAAACCCCACTATGGTCTGTGAGAAGTCGTGGGTGTCCAGTAATGAGACAATAACAATCCTCGGCAAACACCAATCTAATACAGAACAAATGAACAGAATATTTTCCTCCATTTTCTTTAATCTTTTATATTTGAATAATATTGTCATTAGTGCATGAACATCTTTAATTTGGTGTGAATCATTTCTTGCTTTATCCATTAAACAATAAGTAACTGATTTCATTAAGTTCACATTTATTCTTGTTCATTATCTCTGCATGATTAAGAGGTGAATCAATAAGAAGCTTAGCAGAAACATGGGATTATATCAGGAAAATGTGTGAAATATGTGACTCGAACACAGAAAAAGTGATGACTTTAGATGAAAATGAAAACAAGAGGGATGAGAAGTATAATATTTCAAGTAAAAATAATGGTACTGTGTTGAAACTGCATTCACATAATGGTAAAAGTACCTGTGTACATAGTAACTTATAATAAATGTGATACCCGGCTGATTGCCATCATTTATTGACCTACACAACACAACTTCTATCAGGAATCAGATCAAATTGATTTAGTATTAATAGAGACAGAAATAATAAGGTTAGTAAATATTAAACTGCTTAAAATGTCTCTAATGTTAATGTAGCTTCAGCCCAAATAGAAACTTTCTTGACCACAAGATTTATACAAAACTGGAACAATTTGCTTCCAAAACCATGTGAACCAACCTCAAGAAAGCTAGTGCTTATTACCACATAGAAGGAGTATTTTGTGAGCTTCTGTCTCCTCATTTTTGTTCTAACAGAGTGTAGACTAAATACTGAAACCTTCACCTTTCTGGAAATTAAACGTGTGACTTGACATTCTACTTCAGTCTCAGCTGAATGTGATCCACAGAGACTTTTGTAAAACTGAAGTGGAGTGAGAACAATGAGAAAACTACCTGTACTTTTTAACCAAACTACACCGTTTCAGTGTGTGGGCGGCATCTCAACTCTTCCCCACATCTCAAAGCATCCTCAATCAGAGTATTCAGTCATAGTGAAGTAAAATAAGGCTACTTTAACAAAATATACTCAGATAAAAGCAGAGTCAAAGAAGTAACTAATTCATTCACATCTTTGTTCTCATAGTGAGTAGATTGCTGTTCTTATTGAGTCTTAATAGAGTGCTTTAATATGTATATTTAGTATATGTATAGTATATTCAGTGCTATATACAGCTCTGGAAAAAATTTAGTGATCACTGCATTTTCCTGTGAAATCAGCATGTGTGCATGTATGACAGCCATTCCATTCCTGTGTCTGTCGAATTTCAACACAAACACATATTCTACTGAATAAACACCTGAACCATGTCTTATTTAAGGAGAAGTATAAACACCACTACTGTGACCATCATTATCTTCTTACAATAGGTAAAGACAGTGCTGTTAGTACTGCAAAAGTAACTGTAATCCAAAAATACCTATTGAAAACTACTGGACTTCTGCTCTGACAATGTTCCCAAACTCTGAGGACTGGTTCTTCTA
>JAPTGW010000003.1:32495766-32506217 GCA_029814545.1 Apogonichthyoides opercularis
CAATATTCCTGTGCAATTGGGGAAAAAAATCCTGCAAAAACTTTTCAAGTTATCGCGTTCACACGGCCAGTCTGCGGAGCCAGCGGACGCGGTGCTGCTCAAACCATAAATAGTCTTGCAAAACAGAAATTCATTTTGTTCTGATTTACTTTTTTAAAGACCTCATTCCAGTATCCTGTTTTAATTGTACTTATAATTCAGTGTCAAAGTTTAATTCGCTGTGTAGCTATCTCATACACATTAGCATTTCAGACTTCAAACAATACCCACAAAGCTGACAGACAAAGACACAGTCATATGCTGTATAGCCAGCTACTGAATGGTTGGGAAATGACAAGTTTCAGTCTGTGACAGGGATAACCCTGTCATTGAAGAAATGACTCTGGTCTTTCACACAAGCGTTTGGCCAATCTGTCTGTGTGACATGTGGAAAATAACCAGAAACAAAAGGAGACGAATAGAAAGAGAGGGAGAGAGAGAAAAGGATGGAGTGGGAGTCTGTGTTGTGTTGATTAGACTCTGGGGACAGAGGAGGAAAAACGCAGAGAGGCCTTTCGAGAGCTGATAACAAAACACATATACAACCTTTCGTGACAGCAAACATGGTCTAAAAAAAAAAAAGGAAAAGCATCAAACCCTCTACTCATACGGCTATACAGCTATGAAAGCACCTTTTAATACTGTGAAAAGGCTTTAAATAAGGCTGGGTATCACTCCTTTACGGCACTAACTATGCAGGTATATAAAGAATACCTCGTCATTTTGTACCGAATTTCAATACCTAAGGATAAATCTCTTCAGCATCAGTGAGCCTATGAGGATGCAGCATGCTTGAACCTACTTCTAATATTACAGGTTATTGGCTGTCTAATGTAATGTTACACAAACACTTCTAAGACACATGAAGGGAAAACAACAAAAATGACTACGAGATCTAAAGTTTGGCTCTGTTTTATCTAGTTTGATGCCAGTGGTGAACACTTTAATATATGCAGAACAGAGATGGCTGCCAAGAATAACATGACAAAATTGTTTAAATACCTGAATGTGCATGGAATACATTTGAGAAAAAAAATTGATCCATGTTAAAAAAAAATGCACTGCGTTTATCTTCTTCTAAGCATCCAACACAGCACCCTTCAAAATCTCCATCACCAGTTTCCCTTGTGTTCTATGACTGTTTAGGAAACAGTGTTTAAACCAGGTTAATTTCCCTGAATGACAGCAGCCCAAGTCTAAAGCCTTGAAAATCTGCTACTAAGTCCTGAAACACTTGCTGTACTTTTCATTCTTAACACGTGTTAATTCCTATAAGAAAAACATTCCTTGATACAGTACTTCTACTCGATGCCAACTGAGAAGCTTAAACTAACCACTATTTTCATTATTAATTCATCTGCCCATTATTTTTAGACTAAAAGACTCAGAAATGTCAGAAAAACATGTCTGAAGACTGGCTGGTAAGAGAATTAAACACAACAGAGACAGAGGTAGATGTGCTCAAACCTGTGGCAGGTATTTTACAGCTGCATGTTGCTGCAGCGACAGACAACTTTCCATCATGGAGTCCAGTCTCTCTGAAGAGCTACTGGTCAGCCCTCCCCAGTCTGTCTGACTGGGGGTGGTGCCTGCTGTTTCTGGAGAGGTCAGTGGCAGGTCGCTAGCATAGCCCGACTCCAAAAGAGACGACTGCTCTTGTGCCCGAATTGGAGTGTCCAAGTTAAATCCCTTGACAAACATAGCATCCTGAATTGGCTTTTGAAGATTCCCTGCAACTGGAGACAAGGCCCGAGGCACCTCACTGTCACTTTCCCCCCTCCACACCGGAGAACCATAGTCACTGGGGTACACCGTCCTCACAACACACAGTTTACCATCAACCTCCCGGATGTGAACCACACCTTTATGTTCCCTGTCCACAGGTGTCTGGGCCACAGCTGACATCCCTTCAATTCCTCCTTTACCTCCTCCGTCCCCCTTTTCCTCTTTCTCTGACTTCCCTCTGTCCTTCTTCTCCTTCTTTTGTCGGAGAATCCATGGTTTCTCCAGTACCCCTTGAACTTTCTCCCTAACACGACAGACCCTCCCACCACCTGGAGTTGCACTGCCTAGTCCCGGAGTGGTGTTGATTGGGGTGGTAGTGGTGGTTTGACTGGGGATGCTGGAGACATCAATGATAGCGCTAACAGTGTCTTCTTCACCAGGAAGGCAGAAGACTCCTCTCCAGGCTGGACTGGGCTTAGGGGACACTTCAAGTATTCTGTTGCTCAAGAGACCACCGACAGTGGCACTCACAGAGCTAGGGGAAAGGGTATTGCTGTGCACATTAGTTTGGGAATGAGTTAACTGGTTTCCAGGCACTGGTATGTGGGTTGTCCTAGCTTTGCTGCTAAAATCTGCTGCTTCCATAACTGTGACCTGTTCTTCATCATCTTCATCCTCTTCCTCCCTTTCATCACGATCATGGCTCCTTCGCTGCTCAGAGTCATCGAGGTCTACCTCCCCTTTCCTGGATTTCTTGCCCTTGTGCTTACGTCTGAAACGTAACCGTTTCTTTGGTGAAAGTGGGGGGACTCCACTCAGTTGGCCATCTTGGGGAGGTCTGACACAGCCCATTGAGTTTCCCATTGCTTTGATGAAGGAGAACAGTGTTCAAAATATGAAAATACAGCAAGGACAAACAGCCAGTCTATCTGAGAGTCACATTAATATTCATTCAGTGTTGCACAGCCATTCCAGTTATTTTTGAGCAAATGTCATCCCTCTATAAATGAAGCAGAAATGTTCAGATAGGCTGGCAAGTGAATGACAGGACCTTGTTAATTTGACACCTCAGAGTAACGTAAAGTTAAGGAAAGCAGGTTCGACTCCATTTTCTGTGGCACCACCTTAAATATAACTCAGTGAACTGCGATGCAAGATGGAATGAGCTGTCACTGGAGGAAAGAGAGCGAAAGTCAGGCTTTACCTCGGGCAATTATTGGTTCAGTCATGGGGCAGGCAGCTGCAGGCCGACATGTCACAGTGAATACTGTCCTCCCTCTTCCCTTTGCCTCACCTGACTCTTATACAGGCCATGCATTGGCCAGTCTGATTTCTGCTCCATGTACATGCGGTCAGCTGTCTGCTTTACTTGTTCTGTTTTCTTGATCCCTGAAGACTTGTGGTCGCAGTCAAGGACACAAGGACATGTCAGCAGAGGAAAGAAAAACACATGTGGTAAGGGTCAGGCAGCTGATTTATCGCAGAGTTGCTGGCAGGTAAGTAGGTAAGGCGAAGCATCAGGATGATAAGTGTGGGAGAGAGAAAAATGTAGTGCAGTTCAGTGGTATTCAGCCCATTAGTGAGGCTTCGGCTGATTCACAATACATTGCATGTGCCTGTGTGTGATATGAACCTTGAGTGTGAAAATCTGTGTGTGCTGCCTGAATCCTGGAAGTGTGGAGATTGGAAGCGGTCTCATTTCATATCCCGATTCAATATTTAAACAGGGAAGATGATTACCACTCAGTGACGTTGAGAATAAAAACTATATTCCGTGATTCCTTTCAGATTCCTCCTTGGACAAACAGTGGTAAATATTTGTCATTAATTCCAGGTGTGATGGCGTTATCCCCAACCTCTGATTATTCTCAGGTCCAGTTGCTACCCAAGTTCATGAATTAATGATACCCCCCTCCCCAAGAGTTGTAATATTATTTCAGTGGAAGACCAGAGAATTAGGATGTGTAACAGTCAGCCCCGCAGCAGAGATGCATAGGAATCCTATCTGTCATGGTAGTTGTAGTGGAAGCAGCATTAATAGTGATGTTGTCAATATCCTGCGTAGTAAAGGCGAAGCTCGGTGTCTCATTCTGCAGAAGCAGCACAGTATCCAGATTGGTCGTGGGTGAAAGACAGTGTGCAGTCAGCCAATGCTGTCACAGATTGCTGGAAGATGCAGCCAATACTCTGACAGCTTGTTAAATACTCAATCAGAGCATCGGCTGGCTTCCCACCCCGGTGCGCCTTCTCGTCATCCTCCCACAATTTATCCTGCTCATTGAGCTAATGTCTCACGTGTGTTTGTCCTGTTAAAGGGCTGTTGTCAATATGTCGGAATCCAAAATCCTTGGCATTAAATTCTCCCATTGAAAGATTGAAAATAAAGTTCACACGCACCTTTTCATCATCCACAACTGTCAGATACCTGTGGAATAATTCATCAAAGGCCAAAAAAATGCCAATAGTGACTGTGTAGCTTAAGTAGGGTGCAGCTGAATGCAGACAGGCTCCACCTTTCCCCAGACAGCTTAGCATCACATGCCTCTACCCTGGATACCAGTCGAGAGATTCCCCGACTCCCTAAGGTTCCAGAGTTGACTAGTGATCCATTGCTGTCCAATCATAAACCTCCTGTGTCCTGCTGTCAAGTCTGCCAGGCGAGCTTCCCCTTCATCAGGTGGTGCAGTGCGACGATGCAACAGTCTGGCAAAATCTACAGTTTGCAGAAGGTGGGGGGTATTTAGGCTGTGTTACACCGAAGCAAAAAGGCAAAAGAAAAAGCTCTTGTTTGCTCCGTGTTCCTCTCTGGTGCCTTTTCGTCTCTGAATAGCTCCTCACGTCCACCTGATCTAATTAGGAGGAGGCAGCTGGACTCTGGGGCAGAAGAGGTTGTAAGGAGCAAGAGACTTGTCCTCAGTTGGGTTAACTTGAGTCTTTGATAGATGCAGCTTTAACAGACAGACCTACTTCACGTACAGATGTGCATCTGAAGCAGAGCCAAGAGTATTTAGCATCCGCTGAAGGTTAGTCCTGAACTTCACACACAGCACGGCAGCATAACAGGGTTCTGCACTCTCCTTAAAAAACAAAGACCCGCAGGAAAAGGAACACAGGGCGTCCCCTGACTAAAAAGAGACCGTGGCTCCGTCGGACAAGCATGGCTGGATTGATCCGATTGATACGGTGAAAGCTACAAGAACAGCAAGTGAGCAGCTGTTCAAGACAGAGTGTGTGTGTGTGTTTGTGCCTGCAAGGTTGGGCGGTCCCCTGGTCAGCTGTGAGCCCTTCTGCATACGTGTACACCAGTGTGTCTTGTCCTGTTTTGTGGTTGGAGGCCTGCGGATCAGTTCGAGCCGGGTGCTCCAGTGACAGCAGGCAGCCTGGATTCGCCTCTCCCTTGGCTGGCTTCGCTTCTCCGCTCTATCCCTCGCTTGCAGACGCCGGTAGCGGGAGGGAAAAGCTTTTATCTCCCGGCTGCTGCAGCTTCACACTCTCTTCTGCTCGATCTCTCACTCTCACAATCCACCCCTCCCTCCTTGGCTCTCCTCCTCCTCGTATTTGCTTCCTCATTGCTCTCTCTCTCTCTCTCGCCTTCTCTTTAGCTCTCTCTCTCTCTCCTGGCTGTTAGTGAGCAGCTTTCTATACCACAGAGGCTCACAAGCACACACACTTGACCCAAAAGCTTCCTCAATGGTGGGCTGCAACATAGGGGAAAAAGAAATCAAATCTGAAACTGGCAGTTGCGTCTTTGTAACACAAATAAGAATCAAGTGCGCTTTTCAATCGGTTTCAGTCCCTCCATCTATTCCCCTCTTGACTTTATCTGCCTGTCAAGCTACAGGTTATGAGGTTATGGGAAGAATACGTCAATGTGTTGCTGCCAGAAAGCTCTGCAACTTCTACTCCAAATGTCAAAATAGATTATTTGCAGTTTGCATAATATAGCTGAAATTAATCCATATATAAATCTTTTGTGCTTGAAGGTTGAATCAATGTTGTACAAATGAAAGCATCAAAGTTTTCATATTTACATTTTAGCTGAGTTCACTGATTCACAACCATACATTAAGTCATACAACATTTCAGCTTGAATGTTAGTGATAGTCTTTAAGCAGCACAATTATATTTTCTACTTGGCAGATATCTTCCAATAAGGATGTAAAGGAAGCAAAAACATCCATTGGTACATCTTTCACTCTTTTTCTTGTCATCCATTTGTGAAGTAGTATTACAAAGCCAAGGCTTGTTAAATGAGTCTTGCTTAGTTACATTTTCGTCAGTGCCTATTAGATGAGCTTGACCTTTGTCTGCAGCGCAACCTTTCCTTGGAATGAATGTAGCTTCATTTCATTCGGCACAAGTAAAGAAATGAAATCCTTCCACTTATAAACTACTTGCGTTCATTTGACTGTACCGCCTCATGCTCCTTCTACACGATGTCATTTCATATTACTTGGCTAGCTGTGACTGACTGTACTATAATGTTCTTCATTTATGACAAAACCAAATTCAAATCCAGATTTGAATCAATTGGTCGGTTGTAAATAATATACATGTCAGCTTTGTCATGAGGTTACATAATATTTACATCAAGTAGTAACTAATACAAACAAACAGCAGTACATCTCTAGAAGAAAAGGAGAGGAGGAGGAAGAAAAGGAGCAAGTAAGTTGATTTGAAGGAATTAAGAGAAAGATATGGGACAGGAAAACAGGGAATGACAGTGAAAGGCTCAAGAAATGACGCGAGATGCATGAAACAAACACATGGAAACAATAGAAATATGTCAACTGTAATAGATTTATGCAGTGGGAGCTAATCCTTCACAGGCGATGTCAAAAGTCAGAGTTCGAAAGGTGATTATGCCGTAATTTGGGATTTACAGGATTTTTCCATCAATGTGATGAAATACTATGTTACACAGAGCAAATCCACCAGATTAAGGATAAAACAGGTTTTTCAATATGTTTTTAAAGGCAGTTTCGACCAATAACAGTCCGTAAAAGAGCAACTGAGGAAAAGATTATTAAACAATCAGGCTACAAATCCAAAATCACTGTAGTTTCAGGTAGTCTTGCACATGACATTGTAGACATTTCCTCGATAGAATTGGCCATTAATGAATTAACAAACCTGAACTTAAAGATAGTTTGATGAGAGGCTTAAAGGCTTAAATGCACTACCATTAGTATATAGACAAAAATAAACAGAAAACAAAATCAATATGGTTATTGTCTGCCTGCAACTCTTTCTTTTTTATGACTGAATATTGAATAGGTTTAGGTTTTCGTCTGTTAATCAGGTAAAAAAAATACTTTAAAGATGTATTTGGTTCATGGACTTGGAAAATTTTACTTCATTTTATTTATTACAAAAATGTCAATCAAATCAATGGAATCTGAATTTACTTCTGAATAAATCTTAAAATACACTTATTTAACTCCCTTCTACATTAGAGAACACTTCTAAGATCCACCCGCCGACGCTCATATATGCAATTCTATACAGTTCATCGTGGCTCAAACACTGCAGTAGATCAGGGTGTATGAAGTCATGCTATTTTGCATATAAGTGTCTAATATGTGGGAAACATTTCCATGAGGAATGACGTGGATGGCAACCACTAACAGGCAGTACTCTGGTGAAAGCAGCGGTAATCCATCTCCTCTCATTAACCAGAAAGCATACGAGACCAACACACACACAAGGAAACGCATGAGCCAATGGGAGACAAGCACTAATCAAGTCCCAGAGGCTTTCATCCCCTCGCTGTGGCCGCATGCCATCATGAACTGTGGTAACAAGACCACAGCCTTCGCCTGAATCAGCTCTTCACCAGACACGACCGACATACATCAGACCGTCACCGCTCTTTGATCACATATGAAGAGGCTTTTTTTTTTATTGATAATGTGTGTAAAGCTGACTGACTGATGTAAAGATTAGAGCACATTTCAGACTCAAACTGTGCTCTGAAATCTGAAAAGCAAATCTTCAAGATCCCTTCAGTCATGTTACAGGACATAAACGTAAATATCAAACAAAAATGCGCTGATTTGAGTTTAATATGTAATGTTTACATCATTAGAAAATGTTATATTCTCCTGCAGCCTCAAAGAAGAATGAAGAATTTCTACATATAGTTAACCCCAAAGCATAGTTTCCTAAGTTGCATTTTTGGCTAAATTGTAATATCTGCGTAACTTTACTCTCCTTGCACTGCTGCTTTATTTTTCATCATTAGCTGTGACCTGAAAAAAATATGACACTGGCAATTATGCTATGAGGCTAATGGTATGCTAAAGTTCACCTGCTGGGCACAAGATTTTTTTCTCAGAAAAATCTACATTCAATTTCTCTGGAGTAATGAGTATAACATTATAAATTGCATACTACATCAAAAAGGTCTATGAAAATTTTGTGTCACAATTATTCATTTATTTTTTTATATCAAACTCTGCACAGACATGTGTACAGTGAAAATCAAAGATTGCACTAAGCAAATACTGTTTAAAGCTTCTTCCTTTTTTTATTTTTAAGCTGTGGGAAAAATTTAAAAGCCTAAATAACCGCCCAAATCCACCACGCAGTAAAAAACACAATTACTCTGATAAGGGTCCACTTCATTATGTTGCTCTGAGCAGATATTGCTGCTGCAAAATCTAAACCCATGTTGAGTAGATAAAGAAGCTTAGGGTTTTCTAAAGCACTTCAGATGAATACAGGCTGAGCCTTTTAGGTGCTGTTTCTGCCGTTTTGGCTTCTGCATTCGTACTAATGCTGCACTTCTGAAAATAGGACTCTCTTCTTAGCGTCACTCACTTAACTTCTTCTGGCCGACAGTACGACAGCCTGAGGAATGCGCAGCTTAAACTGACATTGATGGTGATGAATTGATGCAATAAGGACTGAATGTGTAGTTAATAGAAACACAAATAAAGCGGCTGTGCCTTAAAGCAGGTCAGAGGCACAGTGATGTATCTCCTCCGCAGCTCACAAACTCAGATTAACAGTGACACACAGCCACGTTATCCAATCACAGGCAGACACAGTGCATCAAGAGGTGGGTCTTAAGATGGAGAGGTCTGTGTTTGGTTAGCAACTTCCAGCTAGTTATCTGTGATACTGTGTCAACTACTGACATCTAGTGGATAAACTGGGCAACTACAAACATGACACATGTAGTTTGGCAAGCGATGGCATGTACATATGTTGAGAAATGTCTGTCCTGCAGGTCTGGGAGCTCAGTTCACTCCACCACGTATGCAGGTGCACATTTTCAGAGTCATACAATAGAAACTATGGACACACCAGTGAAAAACCAACACTAGCCCAATGAAAAGGCTCCTGTCTGATGTGCTTAGTCACTAATTTACTGTCCTGGTCACACACACCCGGAGGCATGTTTCTAAAAATGACTTTCGTCGCCACAGTCATTATGAGCAGACCGATGTGACTGCTGGGAATAAAGTGGAAATGATAGATAGCACCGCTGATCTAGGGTGAATATTTATGTCATGATTCTGTGCAAATGACAACAGTGATTCAGTCAATAACATGAATCCATCTTGAAGTAATACATGGTGGAAAGGCGACATGCTACATATTTCAGCCAGTCCCAGTCTCGTGCATGTGTTCATGATAAACCATCTACCCAATAAGATGCTACAGGAGCGCAGAGTTCTTCCTTTGTGAGTGGATTTTCTCACTGCGGCTCTAATAGAAAGCTGTCGTCATCCCCTAAACCCAATGAACTCTGGAAATTGTGAAACTATTAGCCGTGCTCTCGGCCCAGTTCCCTCCCTGAACTGTCTTTTCCGTCTTTCATTAAACTCCTGCAGCCTGTGCCAGTCGTCCCCCTGCCCATCATCTGTGGGTTAGTCCTCTGCTCCTCCTCTTGCATCACTTCATCACTCTAACTCTCTGTAACGCCACATTCTGCTGACTCACTCTCAGCGAAACAGTTGCCAGGGTGTTGTGCACTCGTGTTTCCATGGCAACGCGCTGGCAGTTTCACCTTGTTAAGGGTCAAATCACAGCACACTGGAGTGGTCAACTGCAGCAGAAGTCAACTAGTTCACTCTAACTTTTAAAGAGCCATTACAACCTAAACATGCCTGTACTGGGATGAAATATAAGAATGCTGGATTTAAAGCATCCCGTTAATGTGACAATTTTATGCAACAAATGAATTCCTTTAATACTATAGAACAAGACTGCATGATTTGGTGAACAAGTCATTTAGTGATTATTGTGGGGAATGCACAGATTACTCATTAAGACATGTCATATTAAACATGCAGCTTAAACTAGCATTAAAAAAATAAAACATCTCAAAAGACACAAAACATTTGACTTATTTTACATGTTTTACACAGTACACCTCTCTGCTTAGTGTCACTGTGAACCACATCGTTATACAATAGAGCCTGTGTTCATTATTTTTCCATTTCTGTAAGTTGACCACAATAAGCCCTCCTAGATCTAGAGCGGGGGTCACCAACCTTTACAATCTAAAGAGCCATTTTAGGACAGAAGAAGAAAAACAAACCTGTCTGGAGCCAAAGGATAAAGAAGCTCTTTAGGATTAGTTTGTACAGAACATGTGGACAGTAGTGCTGCAACGAATCATCGATTAAATCGAGTCATTCGATTAGTAAAATGCTTCGATTTCTATTTTGTTGCCT
>JAPTGW010000003.1:32530468-32540605 GCA_029814545.1 Apogonichthyoides opercularis
AAAACATTTGAGGATCCAAGTATAATGAATGAGACCAGCATTATTCACAAAAAAAAAAAAAAAAAAAACTATTTTTACAAAGAAGTTCAGTGCAAGTCTAAAGGAAACAGTGGTTTTTGGATCCAGAACCCAACAGCCGTCAAAAGTGACTGCACCTGTTTTTAAAATGAGTTTACATGTTGTGGGTAAACTCTTAGAAACCTCCACATCATCCACTGACAAACAACCCAATCAACCCAAAATATAAAGACAAAGTCTAACAGAGTCAGACCAGCTCCAGGAGCACTGTTTTGGCTTCAACAACAAAGAAAAAATTAGGAAATTAAGAAATATACATCTATATGATGTACAGGTAATGAAAGAGTGAACAGATAATGTTACACAGTACACAGGCTGTATACGTGTTTATTTGACACTGATACAAGCATTAATTTCTTCAAAGTTGTAATTCTGTCATATCGGATGCTACAGCGACAGAGGGAAATATAAATTTAAGAGTTTATGACTGCATAAAAGCCAGCTGTGTTTGAATTTAAAATATTCCTACAACATACCAAAGTGTGACCCCTATGCCATGATCCTCCTCCTCCTCCCGTTATCTTCTCCCCCGTCACCACCAAAACAAACCCTGACTCCAAAACCAACAGAGCCACTTCTCCCCTCCTGTCTGGGAGAAAACACAGACCCTCTTCGCCTCCCGCCATCCTCTTACATATCTGACTTCTTGTTTGATGGATAGCAGTCACAAGTAACTATGCATTTTTGCAGTTTTGTACTTGAATATTTACATTTTATGCATAAGTATGAACTATTTCTACTCCACTACATCTCAGAGGGAAATATTTACTCATGTTTGACAGCTTCGGTTTCATTTCTGATATCGTTTTTCATTCCTTTCCTGTCTCATGAAACCCACTTATCTCTAAATGTGTTGATTTTTATCACCGCCCTCCACCAGAGGCGGGGATATTGTGATCCCCTTTCTCTGTTTGTTTGTCACCAGCTTTACTCAATAACGTATGGACAGATTTAGACGAAACTTGGTTAGGTGGGGTCTGTCCCAGGGACAAATTGATTAGTTTTTGGTTTCGATCCGGGTGGTGATGTGCGCTCTCGGAATGCCCTCTAGATGATGTTTGCATTCAGTGTTCCTAGACTGAGTGTGACTGAACCACAAACAGTGGATAAAGTCATCCAAATGAGTTCATCCTTAAACATACACCATGTTGCCATAAAATGTAACATACACATTAATGAAGCTATAAAACTAATACAAAATGTCATATATACTTGTTCACTCAAATACATTTTGATGCTACACTGTATGGACACATATTGCATGATTAACTTAAGTATTCTTTTATCTGCATTCATTTTACACATATTCAGATTCTGTAGAAACTGTAAACTATATTATATATCATCCCATACCCAAAGCTGAGTGTCCCGCTGCATATTTATATCAAATTAATCTAATGCTTTGCACTTCTGCTTAGATGCAATGTGCATTTCTTTGCGGTGAATGTGTGACATGTTCAATGACAACATTTAATCTAGTCTAATTCTAAACAGCACAATGGACACCTTTATATTTCATACTTAAATAGGCCTACATTTGACTTAAATACTGAAATTTAAGTGGAGTATTTTCAGTGTGCTATTGGCACTTTTATTTATGTAAAAAATCTGAATTCTTCCACCAGTGATAGATGGCAACAATATCTTAAGCAATTTAATATGTTCCTGAAAGACCTTTACTGATGATATGACAAATACAAGTGCAATGTACGGAATTCAATGACTATTTTCCACGTCACACTTTGAGACAAACCACTGCTGAACCTGATAAGATATTTTTGTTCCTCATATCAGGACAAGCAGCTGAACAACACCTTTTTCCCTCCATTCAGTCAAACAGACACAGTAACAGCCAATCAGAATACAGCCTGCTGCAGGTACTTCCTTTCCACTGAGATGTTTATTCATTGTCATGGAGCAGCCATGTGTAGACATAGACGGTATCACTTCCTCCGTCTTTCAAAGATGTTTTTGTCTGACCCACCCACAACTAAAACACACTGAGATTCCTTCCACCTGCCCTGAAATCTGCAACAGCGGAGCTCCGAAAGTAAAGAGGATTGAAAAAGAGGAAATTCGATTTAGGATTAAGCAGGCCAAATATCTCAACTGGATGAATCCCCAAGGTCAGTGTCAACATGACGTAAACACATGGACACACACTTTAACACAGCGTCTATAAGGAGAGTTTACACAGAGGCCAAGAAGCCTCAAGGCAAAGAACACATTTCAACATGCTCTTGCATAATAGTTTCAGCAGTGCTACACGCCTTGTTCCCAAACCTGCCCGGGAAGCCGAGCTTGTTCGATGAGAGGAAGCACTCACAGGTTTTCAAATATTATTAGGTCACACACAAACCGGTCAACAACACTGCGTCGTGTTTAGTTAAGTATGTCAATTAGGTTATAAATCTGTCATGGATCTTTTTAAGTAAGTCTGGCTGCAATGGATGAAAAAAAAAAAAATCATAACTTGGTTCTTTAAGCTGTGTGGAAATACAAAGTACAAACACAAAACAGACTATGATCAAAAATAAATGCAAGGACAGGCACTGCTGCAGCAACTGATCAGTTAGTCATCAAGTACTCGGATGATCACCAATTATTCTGAACGCTGAAGTCATTTTTTAAAGGAAATAACACTATCCTCCTCCGATTCCAGCTTCTTTAATGTGAATATGTTTCAGTTTCTTTACTCTGTTGTGGCAGCAAACTCAGTATCTTTAGGTTTTGGGCTAAACAAGACACTTGCAGATGTCATTTTGAGCTTTACGAGGCACTGATTGACCTATAAAATGGTGAAAAATGTCAAACAAGACATCAATAGATTAACGGAAAATAAGAATAGCAGGAAAACAGGGTTTCCTTGGAAATACACAGGTGCAAAACATGTAAATGAGAAGTTGCATAAAAAATAATTACAACCACAGAATGCTCCTTCAGCTTTTCTCTGAAAAACAAACGTGATCGTCTTCTCTTATTTAACAAAATGTAATGAAAACAGTTACATTAAACTATGCTGATTAAACAAATGCGACATCTCCTCTGACAATGCATCTTAAAAAGTTGATATATTGGCCTTTATTTGAAGTATTATTGTTATTATTTTAATTAAACCAAACACAGAATGAGCCGGGTCGAGGTCTGAGAGTGACAGCCAGGGAAAGGCACTCATTCATGGACAGAGGAGGGCTTTGTTCAGACGTACACACCCCCTCTAACAGCTTCAACACAACTGCTGCATGACCCACACTTCGCCCTAAAACCCCACAATGGTTCATCGAGACCACATTAACAGTTGTCATCGGTGTGTGTGCAAAAAAGGAACTGTTCAAACACACACAAACACGTGGTGACATGAGTCGCTCTGCACATGAGCACCATGTAAACAACACTGAATGGTTACTCTATTAAACACACACACACACACACACACACGTTTGCAGACACACACACTGACCTGCACAACACATGAGTGAGTACAGGTGAGCGTTGAGGTGACACTCATTCCTGTAGTCAGGCCACATAGTCCCAACGTTGCTTCTCCTCCCCTAATCAAAGCTTCATCTGAGTCCGACGGTACATAATCCAAGGCAGAAGTCGGATAAATATAGCAGTAAGACGTCTTTGGCGACAAACAACCTCCACGTATCCAAAAAGTAAAAGGTGCAGAGTGAGTTAGAAGACTGGCCCGGCAGGTGCTGGTGGAGTCTCTTCACCCGGTCCCTTCCTCTCCCTCCTGGATTGCTGCTGTTGCTGCCATGTCAGCCTCTCCTGGCCGGCCTTCACACTCTTTCCCCGGTCGCAGTTGCTCTTCCACGTGTGTGAAAGTCAGCGGTGGCTCCTCCCACTCAGCCAAAAAAAGGACAGCCTCCCTCCCTGTTTACTCCCTCACCTCGCTTGTACTTCCTCACCACTCCTCGCTCGCTGTCACTTCTCGTCTTGCTCGCTCGCTCGGTGTTTCCAGGCCACAACAGACGGCCTGTGCTGTGACTGCAGCTGACGGTGGCTCTGCAGAGCTACAGGGGTGCGTGCACTGTTTATCCGCGTAGGTAAGCAACTCTCTGACCTAATATATAGCATCCAGAGCTGCTTTTGGCCTGTCTTTTTTCAGTCCACTGGCTCAAATGGACGGTTAATGTTCCGTAAATCCATATTTTTATGGTTTGAGGCCATTTTCCCTTTTTGCCACAGCCCAGAACAAGAGGATATAAGCTTAAACATGTCCTGCGGAGGGATTACTGACCAAAAAATTGTGCAAGTAATGTTCCAGTTATCTCCATTTGGGATGATGTAATCCAATCTTACGTCAATGTTACATGCAAAAACACACACAAGCACTTGACGAACACAGACACACACACACACCGTCGTTTAAGCTGACAGATCCCAGATGCAGGGTGGCAGTGATAACTTCATTTCCCTCATTTCCTATGCCTTTTAGTCTCTCTCCCCTCCGTGTGTTTCCTTTCCTTATTTCACAGCTTTCATTGGTCAGCCTGTGCTTTTCTACTCCGTCATATGAGCTCTGTTGACATCTGATGAAATCAGCAGGAATGACAGACCGAGATGGACTTTGATCTTGTCATAAAAGATGCCTGGGGAATTTTGATGATGTTTAATCTAAAACCCAAATGGAGTCACTGATTTAATTGCTCCGAGTGTCTGTGTGATGATGAAGCGTAAATGATGATGAAGAAAATAAGAAATGCTTTGGTCCTGACTCATGATTTTCTGCTTAATGTCATTATCGTTGACAAAAGCTAATAAACTAGTCACAGTTGGGTGTGGAAAAAACTCTTGTATGATTCAAAAATAAAGTGATTTAAACTAAAATTACAGCTGCAGTGTCTTCAGTTTATTTCCTACATATCCCACTAACAGTCATACTTCTTTACAGTCACCTTTTATGGATGGTTATTTATCTTTTTTAAGTGAATACATGTTTTAAAATGGCTTGTTGCATATACTTTTCAAATTTGTATCAGGACACAGGGAAGAAAAAAAAAGGTTAAAAAAAAAAAACAACAACAGTGATGTCTATGGTGTCTACGGACACCATTTGCCGCCCACTGACAAATCAACACATCAGTTCCAAATGTCTGGTCCGACTCTGCTTCTCTTCATTGCTGACAGCATAAACTGGCTGTTATGAAACCTCTGTGTCTCCTACATTCAGCCTTCCCTCCTCACTTGCTCAGAAAAGCTCTGTCGGTCCAGACGGCGCAATTTCTGCTCTGTCATGTTTTCAAAAAAGAGCCAGGAATCAGTCGTGTGTAAGCAACGAGTCTGCACAGGCTTATAAATAATAGTGCTTTCCATTTCAACTGGGGAGTCAGAGTTTTAGAGTTACCGGTTGGAAATGTCACCTGGAATGATCCCTGAAAGCCAGAAGAACACCATCAAACCAAGACTAACATCTGAGAAGACGGCTGTTTGAATCAATAGTGAGACCGTTCTGTTTCCAGTTTATCTGAGAACACTGTTTCTGTTTGTATTTAATAAAACCATGTCTCAATAATCAGTCATACACACAGTTTCTGTCTATGGAAATGTGACTGCAATTAACTGAATCAACTATTAAATTAATCGTCAGCTATTCTGATCATTCATTAATCAATTTCAGTAAACTAATATATTTTAGTTGACGACAAAAAGTGTTGTCTGCTGACATCACGTCAAGCTTTGCTAAACACTGATTGACATTTTATACACCAAATAACTAATTAATCAAGAAAATAATCAACACATTGATTGACCAAACAAAGAAGTGTTAATTTTATCACTATATTTTTGTGTTTGTAAAATACCCTGTGATGTGTTGGTAGCATCTAATAATCACAACAGCAGCTGAAACTCATCAGGACTTGTTTTCTAACACTGATTGTTACTTTAATTCCAAAAACAAACAACTATTGATAAGTTAATAGAAAACTGACAGATTAATCAATAATGCAGACATCTGTTAGCTTCAGCCAAAGTCACTGGGATGTTTGTATCTGCAGTTTAATCTGTTATTAGCTGTTCATGCTAATAGCTAACCGAGCAGCAGTCATCCCCAGCTCCAACATCAGGTAAACGGAACACAATCAACACCCTCTTGTAGATCACGTGATGACTGGCATCACCGGAGTAACAGTTGCTATGACGACTGCGCCCGACTCTTAGACCAGGTGTGATATGTGCATCTCGGTGCAGATACACACCTGACCGGGCAGGACAGTGACTCACACACTCTCACAGTCACAACAAGCTCAGACAGACTAACACAAGCTCCTCCACATCTTCCTCCTCCTCCTGCTGTCTGTTTCCGTCACTCCTTCATCCCCGACTGTCCTTCCCTTTGACTCCTCTTCTTCACTTTCCTCCACTTTCCACCAGTTTCTTCCTCTCCCACCATCGTTCCTCTCTTTTCATTGGATCGTCCACGCTAAAAATACCGGACAGAGCTTATGCCTCTAATACCACGCGCCGTGTTTATCCTCCTCTCCCGTGATCACCTCTAATCTCCCTCGTTCTCCCTCGCCGTTGCCCCGTCTTCCGGTGTTCTGGCTTCCTCTCCTCTTTCTGATTCAATTAAAATTAAAAGTGGGAGGGATATCCCATGCGTCCTCCTTTCTTTGCTTTTATTCAGCGTGTCGCCCAGGCTCTCTTTTGCTTTCTGTTTCAGATTCTCTTTCAGTCAGTCTGGCTCCTCAGGGTCCATTTATCCCCCTATTTGGCACTTCTGGCAGCTTCCATCCCTCTTTCACTTTCACTTCCGCTTCTTCCTATTTTTCTCTCTGAGCAACAAACACTGCATTCTAAGTGTTTTCAAGGAGAAGATGCTTGCTGCAAAACCCACATTCTGAGATTTCAATCTAGACTCTCTAGTGCAGGGGTGCCAAACATATGGCCCGTGGGCAAAAATCAATTCACCAAAGGGTCCAATCCAGCCTGTGGGAGAATTTGTGAAATGCAAAAAATACATTGAACATATTAACAGTTCAGGGTGTCAAAATCATTTTAGTTCAGGGACCAATATGCTCTCAAGTGGGTCAGACCAGTAAAATACTATCATAATAACCACCTATAAATAATGTCAACTCCAATTTTTTTTCACTTTATTTTAGTGTAAAAAAGTAAAGTTACACAAAAATATTTACATTTATAAAACCATCCTGAAAAAAAAAATCTATACAACCTGAAGTGTTTGGTGTATTTGTAGATCCACTGTGATTTGTAAGTTGTGATGTACACGTGTGCAAATGATAAACAGAGGCATAAAATTGTTAAAATTTCAGATTGTTCATGTTATTCACATTCATTGATGTAAACATTTTCATCATGTAATTGTATTTTCTTCACTGTTATTACTTTACTGGTCTGGTCCACTTGTGATCAGATTGGGCTGATTGTGGCCCCTAAAAGAAAATGAGTTTGACACCCCTGCTCCAGTCCAATCATCAGACTTCCTCATCTCTGTCGTGGTTTGTCGGTCACTTCCTTCGTAGTCCTGTTCACCGTTTCCTTTCTCTCAGTCCCTCAAGCCACACCCCTTCATCAACCAATTTAGATCCATTTCCTCCCTGACCCTGTCACCTCACTACTATCACTGTTTTCACCTGGGACATTCAGCTGCTGTCTTCTCCCTCACCATGCCACACCTTTCTGCATTTTGCAACACTTTCCAGCATTCTCTACCTGTTTGATTCCTTGTTGCCGTTTTTTGCCAGTTTTGGATCCTGTTTCTCAGCCTACTCTCCGGTGAACTGACCTGCCTTTTGTCTCGGACCACGTCTCCTGTCTCTGCGCTCGTTTTGATTCCTGGCTTCGAACTCTATGCCCGTTCCCGACACACCGCTGGATCATCCCTCCACGGCTCCTTTGTTCCGAACACGGACTTTCCTGGTGTCAGAAAGTCCCTCGCTCCTCATTGGATCCACAGGAACAGTAAAAGAGCCTCCGATCTTGTGTTGGAACTGTTTACCATTGGCTCTGTGCTGGGTCTCCCTGCTTCGAGTTTAAAAGGCTCTTTTAAACTGACTTTGGGGGCAAGAGGTTCTGCGTTTGGGTCCAAACCACGTGCGTTACAATCTCAGTCACAAACAAACCAGCAGTCTGTTGGCTCAGTTAATCACAGATCCAGGCATCAGATTAACATCAGATTCAATGTGCCCTCCTGTGGCCAGAGAGGAGAGACACCTAATGGTTAAAAAAAAAAAAAAAAAAAAAGTCCTTTATGTGCAGCTTGTTCCACAGCTGGTGTCTGACTGAACACTAAGTAAATCCAAAGTCAAAGTCCATGTCAATAAATGAGGATGGTTCAGGCTCAATGGGTTTTTGTCTGATCTCAGATTCCAAAAAACCCCCTACTATTTTCAGATAAAGATCTTAATTTCTGACATTTGTTAATGCAGCTGCAAAATTAAGCCGATATAATGACACTATTCTTTTTTTCACCAAACAGAAATATTACTTTACTAATGTAAGGATTCCCTAAATGTCAGCACTTTTTCCATCAAGACTTGTGCTATGTTTAAACTGCATTTATCTAGAGATAATAAATAGATCTTACTGCTACCAAGATGTTTTGGTGACACAATTGTCATTTTTTGAGTCACATATTTATTTTAATTCCTACAATAAGCTCCTCCTTCTACCACTTACTGTCACAGTACACAAGGCTAAGATAGCAACTCCTCCTCATTTTGGGAAGGGAAAAAGCTCTGGATCTACATCTAAATGAAGACATCATCTTCACCAATGGTCATCAGTCACAAACTGGACCACTCTACACCATAATAATTTGATCATTTGAAGGTTTTGCATTTTGTTCCTTAATCGTCCAGTGTACTGCACTTTAACAGAATCAACATTGGTGCAGTCAAGGTGCATTTTGCCTTACAAATCTATTACCACCATCTTAACTGTCACTTTCTTTACAACCATGCAGTTTCCTGTTCTACTTTGTGCTTAATGGGAAAGTTCAGAGTGTTTGGAATTTCGTGCGTCAAACAATAAACTGAAATTAATTGATAGAGTCACATTCTGCACGATAAAATTTGCATTTTGTGAAAGGAGTCTGATGGCTATGAAAAGACTAACACAACTCCAGTTCTCCATTGAAAAGAGATGCCTAATGGCTCTAGGTAAAGCAGTAAAAATATATTTAATGTAGCGTACTCTTCTACTGATGTTGATCCTTTTCCTGCTGCCCTCATCCACAGTCGTACAATGCAGTGACTTTAATCCTGATTATGGATAAGTACTTCATACAACCCAACTTGAAAGCACATGGACTAAGCATTAAACCACATATGACTTAACCTTAGCAAATTAAAGAAAACCACATGATTTACATGTTGTTAGTGTCCCCACATTACATACACATGCAATGCAACACACTTGGTCAACCACTGAAACAGCATAAAGTCAGAAGCACAGTATCACACATGCAGCAGCTGTGTCTCATATCAGTAGATCACTAACATTCAGAAATCTACAGACAAGATGAAACACATAGTAAACATGAAAGTCAGGTTTGATGCTGGAGTAAAGACCCGCTGAACTCTAGTTTCAGAATCACGTCATGCTGATGTTCAATTCCCTAAAACTGCTGCAGTGTGACAGATACACACCCAATTATATGTTTCTGTATTACCACTTGACTTGATAATGACAGACAGAAACAGACAAGATCGTTAGGGAGGGGGCGAAACTTAGCAAAGTGCTAAAGGGGATGACCTCTGACCCCTTTCACCTTCTACAGAAAGAACTCTGCCTTCATCAGGGTTTTCCCCGAGCTTTCAGAGGGTTTAAGTTCTGTTTAGGTTCTAGTATTCTCTTAAAGCCACTTAAAGCAAAGCACAAGAAGTAAGCATCATTAGTGGACGCTACTTTCTGCAAGGTTATAGCTGGAAACAATGAAGCCAAGATCCCAATGTGGCAATGACTGGGAAAAAATATTAAGTAAAGGGGGAGAAGGAAAATGTGGACCAGGTTATGAGTCAGGAAAAGAGGGCAAATTCAGATAACAATTTCACACACACACACAAAAAAAAAGAAACAAACTTGCGG
>JAPTGW010000003.1:33688423-33703503 GCA_029814545.1 Apogonichthyoides opercularis
AGCAAATACTTCTGGGTACATATATATGACATTGTATCAGAATCAGAATAAATCAGTTTTGAGCTGTGCAAGTAAATCCCATAAGGTAGAATATCACCTGTGCTCATACGCAGACATTTGTTCAGTATATTTAAAAAGTTTCATTATTTCATCAAGCACACAAACCCTGAAGTTACATATTTTACACAGCTTTCATATGTTACTGCAAATATATTTAGGTTTATTTATCACTACACAGTTTTGCTGAGCACGCATGGCATTTTTCAGCTCTGCTACTTGACATTCATAGGGTTACAGAAATTCACACTCAACCTGCATTACAAACAGCGCTGTATTGTTGGCCCGCATGAAACTCAAAGGATTATTGATGCTTTACTAAATGGCACTTTGACTCCAACACAGTAGCATTTTGCAGTTGGTTCACAGACTCAAAGATATGATTTTCAAGGATGAGTAAGGTTTTTAACATTTAGACTACCATTACCAGTAAACCGATCATGACATTTGATTTGTAATATTGAATATGGTTCAATGTGCAGATGCTAGGGAGTCATATTACTTCGAGTATAGGCTCACAGAGGCAAGTGCACAAAGACTGTGTGTCCGTTAACTAGGTTTCCACCATAGGGGCTTCCAGTAACAACAGTATGGACAGGAAAGAAAATGAAATTACAGCACTATAAATGAATTATCAATAAAGAGCCCTCGATACTGTATCTGAGGGGGGATCAATACACCATCCAGGCTGCGATGTGGACCGAGGGCTGAGGGCAGGCCTATAGCTGTGGCAGCAGCCGGATCAATAATGTCACTGGGGGTGATTGACGATCAATAGAGCCAGTGACGTTGATTTATGATCGATGAAAGCAGGGCACCCCACTAATAAGGGGGGAAGGGATGGAGGTGGTGTGTGTGGGGCTCTATAGCGTCCCCTTTACTGTAACTGATTAGGGATCAATGAAGAATGGCACCGTGGCTGATTAGGGATCAGGCGACTCTGTGGCACAGGAAGGCAGCTATGTGTGAGAGGATTTGGTTGGCTGCGTGGAGACCAGTCTGTCTGAGCCAAGCAGAGCTGCAGAGACTGTAATTAAAGCTGTGCTGAAAGGAGCTTTCCACTGGTTGATAGAAGCTGCAGGTGCAGCTCCCTTTGCTCTTTCACTTTCAAAAGAGCGGCCATGAACACACGCACGCATACGCACACGCTTTAGGGGACATAGCATCGACTTGAATTCACTTTCTGGAGACTTACCCTTATCATATCCATAAGCACAAGATAGACCATAGAACCCAAACCTGACACTAAAACCTGCAATTATTTAATGTTTAATTTGAGCCTGATCCATCTGATTTTATCAGCAGATAAACACAGATACACTGGTATCTGAATATATACTTTCAGCCCGTATGGAAACTGATTTATAGAACACATAATGAAGAAAATGACTACTTTATAGTTATTAGGAGTGGTATGGATTACTACTCAATATACCAGTTTTTGACAGTAATTTAGTATCCTGCCATTTGTTTAATGCAATTAATTCAAGCATCAATCAAACAGTTTTTGTGCTACAAAAACATGAGTATTACAAAGCAAATATTTTTTAAAAACAATTTTCTGCAACTAGGATTTTACCAAGCTTTTGCAGCACAAATGAAGGCATCAGCCAATCATGGCCCTGGACCTGTTGATTCAGTGTTTAGTATGAAACAAACTATAAGGATAATGGAGGACAATGGATGAAGCAAACGACTAGAATATCATCATAGTGAGGAGTTTCTGTAATATGACTGTTGTTTGCACTATATGTCTGACTATTTATTTATTTATTTATACCATTTCTGTTGAACGATCCAGTAACAATCGTCCCAACTTGCACGAATTTACCCCCATGTGGATGGTTTTGATGTGAAATATTCAAAGATTTAGCATTTTTGTGTTGTATTTTCATCAGGTCCCAGTGTGTAAAGGCTTTAAAATGTAAAACATCCGAGCTTCATCCCATGTGAATATAGAGGGACTTTCTTTTCCTTTAATATTGGCATCATTCCCAAAAATTTCAGTAATAGCGAGGTTCAAGTTTACATTATGGCAACCTGCATTTCATCCCCTAAAGGAAGCTGAAACCCATCCATATACACACTCTTTCTCGCACAAACACCCAAAGCAGCACAGGACGTTCTGGATTACCTTCCTGTCAGGGTCTCATGTATACATCTTATCTATCACCATCATCAACATCCTCTTCTACTATATCATGCTTTGTCATAGCTTTTGGAAATGCATCTTTAAGGCATTATTTGAGATTACATTTCTTTTCTAAATGCTGTTTACTCAAATTAAGTGACTTATATTAAACAGTAATGCACTGCTTCCAACACATTTGGATCATTTAAGTTTTTTTTCTCCCCATTAATAAAATAATATTCTCTTTTTTAACCTGGATGTATTTCAAGCATAAGATTATATTATCGAATACAAAAGGTCAGTGCGGACAACATAAACACAGTAGACCACATTAGAGCTGTACTTTAATGACTTAACCTGGTGAAAGTCATGTGACCATCTTTTATGATCTCTCCACCAAGATGGCGATAGACAAACTTTTCAGAAGCTTTTTTCCTCTAAAACCAGCTTTAGAGTCTAATAGGCCAGAATTAATTCTGAAGTCACAAGGCTAACCCATTCATCTCGCTTTGAGACGGATCCCTGTACGTCTGAACTTCAAACAGTGCATCAGACATTCCCAAGGCTCATAATTCATTAATTTCTTAGGTATTCTCTTTGTTCTCAAGCAGCGCTGACACTAATTTTCCTGTCTTTCTAAAAAAAAAAGTTGCTGACAATAAAGTGACATTTTCTGTGTGCACTGATTATACCAATTGTTTTCCAAGGAAATTGAAGTATCTTCTTTCATAATTAAGTATATATCAATTTTCAGTTTTACAATAATGCGAAATAATTGCTGCGGAAATAAAAAGAAACAAAGCAGTCTGGCTAATTAGCATGAAAAGGTGCATGCTATACGTCTAGCGCTCAAGCATACATTATGAACGTTTCATGCTTAAATCCAACTTTCTACTATTACAATTCCCATAAGAGTCTAAAAGGATGCAAATGGTTTAAGCAGGAATAACAAACTTCTCTTTAGAAATATAATTAGTGGTTTAGACCCATAAGAGAAAACAATCCTCACAGCCAAAATCTGACTCCACTAAAACCTGCTCTGCTGTGTTAGTGATATGATTAAAAAAGAAAAACAAGAGCCATGAGTTCAGGCAAAGATGTGCCCGTCATCACTGAACATAATCTGTTCATGCAGACGCTCACTGACTGTGACCTCGACCTTTGACTTTTCTGTGCACTTCATTCCTGAGCCAAATTGCACGATTGTTTCTAATTTGGCATTCTGTCTAGTCATTCTTAAATATGATGCAGACAAATGGATGAATGGATGTATGTGAATTTGACTGTAAAAAAATACTCAGTAAAGAATGTAGTCAAAGCTTTAGCAGCTACATGCATTTATTCCCCTCACAATGTGATATCAGGGCGATAATCAGAGAAAAAGGTTGACCTGTGGAGAACAACTTTGAATAAGTCCTTGCCTAAACATCTCAGACGTGATGAAAGGCTTTGTTTTTCTCTGTCTGCGTTAATGGGCTTCAATCGATGTGGGAGAGTCGTGTTTTTTGTCCACATGTCCTGACCCCTGGGGCAAAACACGGGGGTAATGTGGGTGGGGAGAGATATTGACACACAACATCAATATCACTAGGATTCACAAGCACCGGCTCGGTGAAAGTAACTCCTGTTTACTTCAAGTTGAGGCCGGTTTTGAGGGACTCATCGATGCAGAATCAAGGGCAGAGAAGGAAGAGTGTGTGTGGGCCTGAGTGGCACGGTGTTTGGTAAATGAACAGGTACAGAAAACAAAAGACTGTTCTTACACTGATGATATTCATCAGCGATTATGATTCTCCTCTAAAACACACACACACACACACACACAAATACACACACTGGTGCTTTCACCTAAACAATGTCAGGAATGTGAGCCAGCACAGCACTGCAGCAGAGGCATGCACATCGACACACCGGCTCTCATCTGTCACCAACGGCAACCAGCCCGCCAGCCGCCATGATGTGCAGCTTAATTGGGGGAGCTGATGAGGTCTGATGAGGCTGGTACTTATTGAATTCCCCGGCCTGTTATTTAGATAATGCTGAAGAGGAGCAGCCTCCCTCATCTTTCCTATTCTCATCCATTCAGAGTCCCAGCAGGGGTCTGCTGGCTAATCCACTCTTGTTTGTAATGGCTGCGAGAAGTGAGGGGATTTGGACACACTCCCCCCTCGCTACCACACATCTAACAATCCCCACTGTTGATTTTACCCCATAATGGGGTAAAACCGGATCCCAACACTCATCTCAAACCCCTTTCCCTGCCTTTCATTCCTGTATTTTACTGGAGTATTGTTGAATAATTAGACTTTGAAGCAATGTCCTTTTCCTTTTCTCAGCTTTTCCAAAAGCAATTACCAAACATCAAATATGAGTCAGTACAGTGTTTGCTGGTCTACAGTGTGTGTGTGTGTGTGTGTGCGCCTATGTGAAAAAGAGTGAGAGGGGATGTGAAAGACAGTCTGATAGGGAGAAAGAAAAAAGGAAAGCGATGTGGAAGTTGCAGAACAGATGGCTAAATGGCAGGACAACAAACTTTTAATTCTGTGCCTCAGACTGGTGAAGGAGATGGAGACCGTGAAGTCACAGAGGGGTGCCAAGAGTGCTGCTCAGTGTGGGACAGCACATCAAAAAACATTAGAGCTGATGAAAACTCTCGCCTTTAATGCCTTTGCTGCACAGAACTGTAGCGCATCTGAATTTCAAATGTAAAGTTTCAGTGCAAAAATGTGGCATCTGGGTGGTCAGACGTTCAGCAGAACCAGCCGGAGAGTGGAAGGGTTCCAGCAACGCAAACATCCTGAGATAAGTAGTGCCAGAATAGCAAGGAACATATATATCTGACAATTATCCCCATGAGCTGATATAATAGAGACCTCCCTGTTAAAAATAGAATTGTCACATTTTTTTCTGACAAGGCTAAAAGTTGGATATCTGCTTTCCAATGTATGCACTGCACTTTCTTTTTCGCAAAATATGTGAGATCTTGCTTACCAAGGGGTTTGTCTGCCAGAGTGTGCATTAAAACACAATTTTAAAATATCATTAAAAGCTCTTTAACACAGCTGTTAAGGAAAGGTCAGATCTTTAAATATGCCACACATTGCCTGCTATAATCACACCGTAAATGATTCTGCACCTTCTTCTGGATGAACTAAACCACATGTGTATGTCCTTTTTACTATTCCAGGGGATGGTCAGTGACACCTTGAAAAACAAAAGGCCATATTTATAAGGGTCATCTGTAGCAGCCTTCTATCAGAGGATGATATTGTTGAGGGGCCTATTAAAGCAGCGGCATTTAAAAGCTTACATGGAGAAGGTACAACCTGGAGTTCACCAGGGGCACAGCGAATCAATATCAACTCGACTTAGAAATCTGCTGTATAATCCTTGATCTCCAAGGCCATTTGCTTTGCAGCCTGAAATTGGATACACCCCGACTGCATCCTCCTCCCCCTTTTACCTCCACACTCACCCCCGCTGCGCCAAGCCTGCTGCTCGCTCAACAAATAAGACATCCTGAAAAATTGATCTGGATGCATCTGTGGCAAGATTACGTCTAGGGCTAAAAGAGAGATATGACTACCTCAAGGTAATTCATAAATCTGTGTCTACGTGGAAGGGGATCAGGACACGGCCTGGTGAATGGGAAAACCTAGTGGTTGCATTATCATAACTACATCACTGCTATCTGCTATACTGCTGCAGCAAAGAGGACATTAAGTCAGCACCCTCACAAATGGTAAGGGCTGGTAAAGGCCACACAAGACGACACACCATTATACACTCTATATAGCACATGGCAGCAGAGGTATGATTAACAAGGAACATCTAAGTAAAATAATTCATCACGGTTTATTCTGCCTTTAGGCAGCGCTGCCTTTTGTAGTATAATAACATTTCTTTGACGAATTACTAGCTGGAATGAAACAGAACAAAACGGAATAAAGCTTTGTTGTCCGACCGCATTTAGAAATTTATCTTTTGCATATTTTTTGCCTATTACATGCTGTACATTTATATTTTACATTATTACTGACCATTTATATCCTCAAGGCAGCCACTGACTTCCATTATTTACACTATTGCGTGGAAGTCTACTTATATTTAGCTGCCTTTACTTTTAATCAGTTACTTTTTTTATCACATTATAATGCAGCTGCAAGCGAAGGCTGAGCTTACTTCTTTTTTTGTAAGTACGGGGGAAGCAGGTATGTAAAATATGTAACAAACAGGAAACACTAAATTCTATAATTAATTACTTTCACCCCTTTGAGCGTGTTGCAATCAGGCTCATTTATCCATCTATAGGTATGCATATACAAGTGTTATGACCTTTAAATTAAACTCTACAACATGTTTTGACCTGTACATTGTGGGTCTGGATCCTGGTATTTTTTAAAGGATTCACTACTTCAATATTTCATTCGATATCTTATTTTTACCTCAGTTACCTGCTCAATATTGTCTCCCATGGGAATTCTACCTTCCATATAGTCATATTCATATAGTCAGAGATTGCAGACCCCCACCCCACCCCACCTGTCTGGAAGTGTTATCCACTACAACAGCTCACCTCCCAAATGTGTTCTTTATTATAACAACTTGCATGTATTTGACAGACAGCATTATTTATTAATGTAATTTATTTTGTGAGGCGTAAAACCTTTAAGGGTAACACCATATTATTTCATGAGCCTTTTTTGGGATTCCTTACAGGTGAAACCAAACAACCGCAATATTTCACTTCAACTGAGAAGCTGCAGTCTGTAGATGGCACTTATATGTTGCAAGACATGAAAAGTGAGATTTCCAGGGAGGGTCTATATTTAGGTCTCTGTCTGATTTTTTACTCCCACAGCGCAGTGTATTGTTAGAGTGGCAGTCGTTGGACTCTCTGAGGCCTTTAAGCTCTCTGTTTTCCCCCTATTACTTGTGCCTGGTGGGGGGACAGACAGTTGCAGCGAGTTGTGGCGCAACGCAGCAGGGGAGGTCCCCAGATACCAGATTCATACTTTCCACCTGACGCACAGGATAGAGAGAACAGAGAGCTGGCAATTACCAGACTGCTCTCTATATATACTGCAATCCTGGCCAGCTCTGCTCGGCTGTACTCCACTCTGAAGGCTGTCTTAGGGCCAAGCTGGAGGTAATGAAAGCAACACACTCCTAATGGACTATTGATGTGTGTGTATTTGTGTGTGTGTGGATGTATGAGTTCAGGAGGAAGTCTAGGAAGGAGACTGAGAAAGGCTCAAAGAACAAAGGAAGGGAAAAGAGACTGTAAGAAATCATTCTGTTGGCGTGTAGGTGTTTTTTCCTTTTGTGCGTTATCTGTGTCTATGTTTGTGCAAGAGCAAAAAGTGTGCATCCATGTCTGCTGGCAACTGTAAATCACCTCTATTAGCCGAAGAAAGAAGCAGAAATAAACCGCAAGTATGATCCAATGTGCACCCTACTGCCAACCAAGTAAAGACAGACAGAAACGGAGAAAGTGTGTTTCTGAGACATGAGGTCATTCAACCAGGTGTGTTTCCATGGTCCATCTGAAACACCAGCAGGCAGCTCTAATACAGCCTGTGGTGAATACACAACAAAAAAAATGAAGAAATAAACATATAGACTGCAGGAGAAAAGTAGCACTGATTTTGATATTTTGGTCATTGCTATTTTGTTTTGCATAAAGAAGTAACTACATTTGGACAAGAAAGTGGAGCCGGGGAAAAGTGATGCTGTCGCTAAATGTACTTAAATCCCCGACTACAATGCTAAACAGGTTAAACACTACCAATCAGTTTCAGCTTTGTGCTAAATGTTAATAAAGTGCAGTCTGATAGCAGTAATTCCACCTTTTTGTATAAACACACTCTTCTTAAAAGGCTGGCTGACAGATATAATGCAATACTGAATAAATGCTACCTTAGCTAGAGTAGCTAATAGCATGTAGTTACACCATCAGTCTGGGAGGTAATTTCATTAAACATTTGCATGACAAAATCCTTTGACAATTGTGTTTGTAAAATATTAAAGCCGCAAAATCAAAGAGAAAAAAAAAACACCAGAACTTGGAAATACACGTCATTGTTCCAGATCTAGAGATTAAATATTTATTTTGTATTAAGAAATGACTACATTTTGACAAGAAGTTGGAGCTAGGGAAAAGTGATGCTAACGCTAAATGTACTCAAAACCCCAACTACACTGCTATATTGGACATGTTACGTTAAACACTGCCAATTAGTTTCAGCCTCTTCCTAAATGTTAATAAAGTGCAGTCTGGTAGAAGTAATTCCAGCTTTCTGTATAATCACATTCTTATTAAAAGGCTGGCTGACATATAATGCAATACTGAATAAATGCTACCTTAGCCAGAGTAGCTAATAGCATGTAGTTACACCATCAGTCTGGGTTGTAATTTTATTTAACGTTTGTGTGACAAATTTCTTTGACAAATTTTTTTGTAGGGAGGGTAAAGAAGTTTGGGGGGGGGCAGACTAGAACTTGAAAATAAACACCTTCCTTCAACAACTCTCTCCTCTTGTTCCAAATCAAGAGATTAAATATAATCATAGATGACCTGATGTTGTTTAATGGAATTATGAAAAAGTGAAGATTTTGTCTGAAGACTTGTTCTGATGGAACCTGTCAATCACATATTAGACCCTCCCACCTGTCTGAACATGCAGATGATTGGCCAAAATCTGCAGATCACATGGTAGGTTTTCATGGTAGATGCAGAATTCTAATATCCTTTCAGATCCCTTGAAATCTTAAAGTGATTCAATCAAGCTCTGCAACTTCAACCACAAGTACATTAGAGGTGTCATCACAACACAAAAAACAAAGTCAACGCCCTTTTATAAACATAAAAGTCCAAAAGATGAAATAACAGAGCTTCAGCATAACATGACTGACTCCTTACAGATTTTTTATTTCTAGAAAGAGAAACTTATGTTGTTTGAAGAAGTCAGCCTAGATCAAAGCATCTAGTGGCCGTTAAGGGTATTACACTTACATTATGGTTGTTTCCCCTTGGAAAAACAAAACAAAAAACATAACACCATCACTCTAGATTTCACCAAATGGACCAGGTCCCAGTCCGACTGATCATCCAGCGGAGAACGCGCCTGTGTGGACACATATTTTTAGTCATTAGCTGCGTGCCCCATACCCCCGCTGGCAGGGAGCTGGATGAATGAATGGGCGTCCACTCCTGGAGGTCCGGCGGTGCTACAGAAATAACTTTGCTGACCACAGTGACCTCTGCTTGTTCCCACACAGCCTGTGTCCTGTTCTAATGGAATCGCATGCTCTATTTTGGGGGCAGATGCTAGATTTATCTCAGTGCCCTCTGTGTCCTGGGACGGTGACAGTGACGTGGCCGGGTGGAACTGATGCCTGCCTTTTTTTCCCTCTTGCTTCCCTGACGCAAGCACATGCAGGATACAATCAGTCTCGAGGTCACTTCTGGTCAGTCAGACGACACGGTTACACCTCATCTTTTCTGTTTACCTTCATGAGTCTTCTGTAAATAATACTGAAACTTAAAAGTTAAGCTAAGTAGACAGACATCTTAGATTTATTAAACTCATGCATTTTGATACTTTCATTTAGCAAAAGTTGTACGTATGAGAGAGAGAAGTCGACCAGTGAACCAAAGAAAGCAAGTCTGCTGAATTGCTTGCATACCACAGAGACCTTGGAGCATGATTATCCTCCTCAGCAAACTTAATCTTCATTCTGGAGGACAGGCAGGCTAGCTGAAAGGCTATGAGCACCGTGACCTACTGCATCTGCTGAGAGGCTCAATATTATTTTTTGCAAAAGAAATGCCTGAGGTCCTGCATTAGATTAAGTTGACTGATGGCTAAAACCTGGAAGCCACGCACCCGTGAAGATTCATGTACATCAGGAAACTTCACTGCAGAGTCCAATTATATGAAAAAAAAAAAAATCTGGGGAAAAAAAGTGAGTTTTTCATAATTAAAACACATTTCTCTCAACATAGTGGTTAAAAACTGAAATGTCACACTGTTTCTGTAGCAACTGCAGATTTTTTTTCTGCAAGACAGCCAACAGACAATAATTTCAACTGTTTTATTTCTTTTAAAAAAGAGGTTCAGAGTTATCCTACATAACACAATTATGGAAAATATTACAGGATAACTTGGTATATTATAAATTTCAACATTTGAAATATATCTGAGAGGCAAGAATTCTAATCATAAATTGCAATGAAATCTTTCACCTAACCTTTTATGCGGCTCTGCTTTATGTTTTCATTGGTTAATCACAAAATCAGAATTCATTATATTATTTTACTTTTCTACAGAAGGGGCAGGTTTAGAGTATTTTGCATTTTTTATTCATGATTTTTTAGTGGCCATCACAGGTTCCTCTGTTCACTTATTCTGCTTTTCCCCTCATGGTTTCAGCTCAGCTTAGGTTCAGTTCTGTAACAGCGCAGTGCATGTATACTGCAGTTATAGTATAGCTGTTTGTGTAGTGATATACAACAGGGCGCTGCAGTATAAACTACTGTGACTGTGCCATCTTCAGCACGACTGCTGTTAAAAGTGAATCAACAAAGGAGGTGGATAAAACCTTTTTTTTTCCAGTGAGAATGTAGTTTTTTGACTTAAAATCTGTAATCAGCTGAGCCAGATAGAGAGAGGTTGAAAGACTTTTTCTGAGATTTTCATTATTTTTGCTTGATGTCCCATGTTGTGACATGTGACATGATCCAATCTGTGACCTGCACAATTTCACGTCTCATTTAACCCTTTTAAGCCATTATAACAGGCCGCCTAGGTATCTTAATGTTTGTCAGGGTCAGAAAATGTACCTTTGTTTTCAGGAAGAACTTAACTTCTAATATCTGGCCATTAATTAGTATTATTAGAATTAATAAATTAAGTTTTTTTTTTAGCATATTTATTATCAGACAACTGTAAATGTCCATAACAAAACTTTTGGAGATTGAACAAATAATCTTTCAACTATTTTACATCTGCTCAAACATGCTTTTTGGTCTTGAACATTCAGTATCCATATTACGGCTTCATATTTTTTGCTATTTCCAGGCGTTTTTTAGCCTTAACACTTGTACTAGAGTCTCATATTACTGCTGTAAAGTGTTACATAGTGTCGGAAAGCTCAGGATCTCAGCTTTTGAGCTATTTGAATTTTGTGGATAGCACAAACTGTTAAGGAGTTACAGTAATTTGAATGGTGTAAAATGAAAAATGCAGAGATTGTAGTTGTTAAAGGGGTAATAAGGCTTTGGCTCGCTTGGAAAATCAGCAGATAGTAGAAATAGTATCTAATAGTACCTGGTCCAGTTGATAACATCAGTGGAATTAATAACATGAAAGGCACACACATCCATGTACAAACAGGCTGAACACACATTAAAATAAAAGAAAAAAATGCACATGAATAAAAGTGGCCTTGGGAACATATTTTGCTGCATTAATATTGTGTGCACTCAGCAATATTCACTAACACAGCGTTAGGATGGACACGAGCAGTGTGTGATGAGTGAAAACAGCAGATGAAACACAGTTTCTCTTCTGTCCCTCCCTCTGTATCTTCCCTGCTGCCAGGATGTAAAGCAAGGACAACAGAAAGTGCAAGGATAGATGTAGGCAGGGTGAGCGTCAGAACGATGGAGGGGGATCAGCATGGTGGACAGCTGGGCTCGGGTCGCAGCGGTCAAGCTCAGGAAGCGGTCACGCAGTCAATGTCATCCTTTCATCTCGTGTGCTACAGATGCAACAACATAAACTTTACACAAACGTAACCTTCCAAAAGCACGCGTTGATCCAGCTCGCTCGTCTGTTTCACTCTGCCACCCATCACTTTGGCCCAATCCCATTTCACCCCCTCCCCCTTAGACCACATTCACATGAGGGGGTAGGGGTGTCTCGATTCCCAGTGAGTCGAAGGGGAAGGGCTGTTTGGCCCTCGAAATACAGACTTTTCAGGACCACACTCAAGGTTCCTACACCTTTGAATTTTTACAATTCCATACTTCTTCCAGACCCTAATTTCCAGAAATTAAAAAAAAATTCCAACCAACATAATTCTGTTTGAATCATCAGAAAGATAGAGGCAAATACTGAAAAAAATGCAGTAGTGTAATGAAAGAAATACACAAATGTCCGTATTTTCTTCCTAAATACCTTTTCATTTGAGCGTCTGTTTAATGCTGTTTTAATGTATTATAGAGAGCTTGTTTATGATGAAAGTAGCAATAACTTGAATGAGTCTTCTCTTTCAAGCTTTTTTGTGTTTTGTGGTTGATAGCCGCAAAAAGATGCCCAAAGCCCATGCAACAGAGACGGGCACAGCTGCTGGCGGCATGGCGAATTCTTTCGCAAACAAAGTTGTTACATCTGTTTATAGTGGCATCAATGCAAGTTCGTTTCAAGGGGTAGTGCCAAGTGCAAGGGCCAAGGGGGAGGGGTGGGAATGAGAATTGGGATTGGACCGTTCTTCCCTCGCTGCCCTTTTGCATCTGCTCTCTTTTGTCTCTCGCTCTTATTCCTGTCACATTTTCTCACCTCCTAAACTTTTTCTTTCCATTCCATTCCTGCTATATTTCTGTCTATTACTCTCCCTCGTTATGTATCTTTTCCTCATGGTAACCCTCCTTCATTCTGTCTCTCTCTACATTAGATGTGGGTGAGTGGAGAGTAAAGTCAATCGTTCCTGCCTAAACCCCTGCAGGAGTCGGAGCTCCTCTCCTCTGCCTAAACAAACTTTGAAGCCAATCAAAGGGTTTATATTATTTTCCGTGGAAGGGGACTGCAGCAGGTGAATACTTTATATTTCAGTGACACATCCACTCACAGCAGCTCCTCTCCTCTCCCCTCCCCTCCTCCTCCTCCTCCTCTTTCTGCTAACCGTTGGCTTCGCTCATGATTGATACAGTTCAGTGGCAAAACAAACAAAGCGTGACAAATCCAGATTATTGTCTGTGGGCGAGATAAGGTTATAATGAGAAAGTGCATCGGGGGAAATTGATCCTTTTTCAGGAAGCTGTCTGATTTACTGGGGATGCCAATAATAACTTCCTGTGTGTCCCGGCTCTAATGGGAGGCGGGGGAAGTCAGGGGTAGGGGGTGGAAGGTTCATGCTAAGAGGACAGATTTCATTACGATATAATATCCTAAGAAGAGCGATTCAATGGGGGGCTTGGTTGCTAATTATTATCCGTGGCATTGTATATTGAAAAGCTGTCTGATTGTCATTGAGGATCACAAACAGAGACAGAAATATAGCCAGTTTACGCGGCGACAGTGCATCTGCGCGAGATGAGAGATGAATTATCAATACCTAATAGATCTGACCTTTTGTTTCTGTCAAAATAAGTGAAGGAAAACATTAAATATAAACAACTCGCAGATCAGCGCCAAGACATGACACGTGGAAAAATCATCACGGGGGAAAAAAGCGTGCCTTGGCGTATTTGGTGAGGCAGCCATGTCTGAGACACGCTGACAGCCAAGCCACCAACCTACTTGGCTGCACGTTAAATCTACATGCCATGGGGGAGAGAAATGGGCTCGCCGACAGGCCAGTTATTAGCCAGGGGAGTGTGGGAGGGATTGCAGAAATTAACATGGATTACTCAAGTATGACTGACAGTTTCAGAAGGGCTCTTTGTGACTTACCAAGTGATTTGGGACTTGCCTTAATTCAGTGAGGGATTTTTAATACCGTGGGCTGTCTCTGCTATCTGGGCTCCAATGGTTTGGTTAGAATACCAACAGGCAGGGAATATTTTCCTGCAACAGCAACCTCTCTCTCATAGGTGTCCATTACACCCGGGGGCATCTCCTCACCACATTTGGAAACAGCCGATTCGGTCACCATCACAATTTTACAAGCATCATTTGTCAAATTGGATCAAGAAATAGATTATGTTCGTTTTTGTCATTTTCTTATGTTAAATTTGCAATTCTTCTTTGCGGCAAAATTAGTAAGGGTGAGTGTTTTACCTTGCTTACATTGTATCAAGAAATGCTAACTAACAAATAAAAATGCATTCAGACAGGCTTACTTTAGTGTACAAGATAGAAGAAACAAACATTAACCGAAAAAAGGAACATAAGCGACAGTAATTCAATGTTGATGCACAAAATACAGAGTTCATACACACTTTTCAAGGTCAAAATCATGTACTTTTCAAGAACTTTTAAGGGTCATTTTCACATTTTTCTATCACAGCACCACCTGAGGTAAAATACATATCTACATGAATACATATATTTATGATTACAATGATGTACATTGTATTATGCTTTTGTTCTATAATAGCAAAAAGTTTAGAAATTAAGACTTTTAATATAAAAAAAGGGAAGCCAACTGGCATTCTTGTCAACTGGCAAGACAAAAATGCAGCAAGAGTCGACCTGAGAGCACCCACTAATTCTCTTTTTTGACATAAAGTAGTATTTTTCAAAATGTATCACCTCTCTGTAAGTAGCTTTGGTTTGCCATCTGACCTGAGTTAATATTAAAACTAAATAAATAAATCACATCATAGCGTTAGAATTGCAAGCACTTTCAACAGCACTTAAACTGAAATTCAAGCACTTTCATGGATTTCAAGCACCGGTACAAACCCTGAACAGATACAGTCGGCAACAATGGGAACGCCCACTAAAGTCACATCCGGTTAGAGCTGAAGGGGAAAACAATTTGCCATTAACCAAAATGCTGAAGAGTTGCTTTGTGCCCTTTTGCACCACAAATAAATGAAACAAAAAAATATATTACCAATTCAAGTTTTACATTTTACCAAATAATAAAACAGAACCTCAAAGGAGGATAAAATGGCTTCAAGCTTCAGAAGAGAGGACGAGTTTGGCAGATGATGGGACCC
>JAPTGW010000003.1:33987812-34000320 GCA_029814545.1 Apogonichthyoides opercularis
AACAACAAATCAACCTATAGATATGACAGCAGCTCACACAGACCAAACCCATTTAAAACAGGGAATAATTTCATTTGAACCCAAAGAAAACCTTCTGTTTTCTATTATTGCCTTTCTATATCGTACTTTGATGAAAAATCATTTTAAATTTAGTTTTTAGGTGACAATGTCACGTGGAAACCTGCGGCTTATAAACCGGTGCGGCTTATACTGTACAAAATTGATTTTCTTTCTAAAATTAAATGTCTGCGGCTTATATTCAGGTGTGCTCTATAGTCCGAAATTTACGGTGTATATCAGATTGTGTAAAACTAACTTATGAACTCATCTTCCTTGCACTTAACTTTCAGTTATTTATCACAGCACATGCGAAAAAGAGAAAACTGTAACTGCCTTCCTCTCTGAAAACCCAACACCAAATATATCTTCTGAATTACAGGAATACAGGATGTAATGCAGTACTTGAGCACATTAACAGCAGTATAGAGACAGGCTGTTAATGTCTGCTGCTGAACTATGATTACAGCTGTTTACCCACTGGGGCAGCTGAGCTGTGTCTGAGTGGATCACACCTCCAGACAAATGCGTTCACACTGACATTTTAGTCCTCTTCTTATGTATGCTTTTTATACACCCACTTATCTGGCTCTGTCACTTTGTCTGTTCGCCTTGCTCTATCACAGTCTCTCTTTGTCTCCATTTCCCTTTGTCTCTGTATGCCTTTCCAGCTCTCTCTCTTCTTCTATCATGCTATGAACTATGGGAATGTTGGAGGTCTACGATTGCCGCAGGTCTTGGAGTCCAACAAACACAAGCCTGCATCTTGTCTGCAGCACCATGCCATTAAAACAACACCTACTCAATACAAAAATAGCCACACATGACCATTAAGTGAGCAGAATGGTCTGAGTAAGCAGTGGTAAAGCAGAGCAGAACAGCTGTTTTGTAGGGCTGTGTTTTGACAAGAGAATCATGATACAATTAGCACTTTAAGAGTAGTGATCATTGCTACTTTTGTAGATTAATTATATGGAACTTTAGAATGAAGCACATACTGGTGGTCTCCATACAGAAGCAACAGAATAAAAACAAACACATTAACAAATTAGCTCATCTGTTTTTACTACCAACAGTATATTATAAATTATAGGTGGATACATTTGAGGAAATAAATACAAATGAAACAGATGGTAGGGGATCATTTACTTATTATAACTGGACTTTGAAATTTTGTGCAAAAAGTAGAAATACAGGATATGTTAGTGTGAATTTGGTTTCAAATTATATGTTGTGGTAGTTAATGGAAATTTAATACTAATTTGAAACAATGCTTCAATATTTATCAGGAAGAAGAAGATGAATGCAGTATGATTAGTGCTGCAACAATGAATCGATTAAATTGATCCAAATCCATTTTTATAAAAGTTGGCAATGAATTCACTCTATGTAGTGTAACAGAGGAAAATACTGAGCAGCCTGGCTGAGGCTTCAGATGCCGGGCCAGATTATTAAAGCTAGGTTTACGTAATGTTTCCAGCAGCCATGACAGCCCCATTTGGCTGAAACGAGGTGCGCCATTTACGTAACCAAACTTCAATATGGAGGAAAAAATGGCCAAAATGTCACGGTGCACTACATTTTGGGAAAACAGGGCTGCGGTGGCCACCAGAAACATAATGTAAACCTACCTTAAGATAGCCTTGGTGTTGTGATTACTTTATCCTGCTAGCGAGTTACACACTATCGTCGTAATTATAATGTTTTCATCCATCTCTGTTTATCAGACCACCAGACTAATGTTACGTATCATTGACTGGAACTAATACATACAATGCTAGTTTGATAGCCTATAACCGGAGCTGGTTGAAGACTATAGGTTGCTACTCTCGCCATAACAAGTCTTGGTAGCAGGCTCATGCTCGCCAACTATACCCGAAGCCATTGCAGGGATGTAATCATTAGTGATTTGTCTGCAGCCTCTGTTGCTTTGGGTTAAACACCGATCTTTGAGAATTGAGCCTTTTGTGCTTATCCGATAAATTGATTAGTGATTAAAATAATCTACAGATTAACTGATTATTAAAAAGTATCATTAGTTGCAGCTCTACTGATGATAGATAGTTGTGTTGTCATCTATTAAGGCATTTGACCATTCCATGCTAACACAATGTAAACAAGGACAAGAATTAGTACAGATGCAACACCACTGTTGGCATGTAAACCTAGTAGACGAGCTGGATCACCACCAATGACATGATACTCACACGTTTTATGATTCTTTAAAAAAAATTACATCCTTACTGTCCCATTAACTTAGACTCATTGGATTAAATATAATGATACCTGTTTTTCAAATACACTTTTATTTTCCTTAAGGTACTGTGGCTTAGGAGGTACATGAAGTTGCCTGCACACCAGAAGGTTAGTGGTTGAATCTCAGGCAGATATATTGAAACGCAAGACACTGAAGCACAAGTTGCTTCCTGAGACCACCATAGTTGTGGGTAAATGCTGTCAAGTATTTTGGATACAATCAAAGTAGAACATTGCGCCATAAATGCAAGTCTGTCTTTTGTTAAAACTCGAGTACTGGATAGTTGTTTTTAATGTTATTGAGCAAAAATTACATAACTACTTGAGCACATTGTAATTCAAGTGGTCTGAGAGGAAATAAGGAATCTCGAGTCACTACTAACTTCCAAATATTAATGCAGAATTCACAAGTGTGTCTTCAGACAAGTAGGTGGGTTAAATGATGCTCTACTCTGTGGCTCAACAGAAGCATGGAAAAGTATCTTCTCTATTTTTACAACCATGTAAAACAGCCTCATATGATGTATTTTTATATTAATAAATCAAATTCTGGCATTTGTTTCCCTTGATTTGAGTTCCTGCAGCTTTAACAAAATGTTACTGATTGCAACCTCAGTATTAGTTCTTATGCCTCACAATAAAAGCCTACAAAACCTAAACATATCTGACTATTTATTGGTTTTACAAACTATTCAGCCAACGGCAAAGACAGACTTATCATTAGTTAGACAACATTAGGAGGAAGATAAGGTCACCAATTTAAAAAACTATTGCTATATTTCTGATTAAAACAAAAATTGCTGTTTTATGTTGATATAGATTTTAGCTCACATTGCTCTGCCTTTGCTGGAAACATGGCTCTATTATCCCTGCAGTTAAGCTATGTAAATGACCAGTTCAATAGTACAACCGTAAACATCAAATAAACAAAACTATAGCCTGCAATGGGAGAAGGGAGCAGGATAGTTTGACTGTTTCAGCATTGACGCATCTATCTCTGTGGCCTGAAGTGAGAAGATGGGAAGAGGAGAGGGGGAGTAAGATGAGAGGGGATGAGCATGGCTTTGGGGTGACGTAGAGTCTTCCATGGCAGCCTCTCGTCTGTCTATCAGCGGCCGTTTAAGTCTGAATCTCATGAATGTGCACGAGTACAAAAAGGAAAGCAAGAAGGAAAGAAAGAGTTGCCTTTGTCTTTCTAAACATCCAATGACGAGGCCAATGAGCAGGGTCTTGCAATGCATCTTCCTCTTCTTCTGCAGTGTCCTTGGAAGCGTGTTCCCTCCAGATGGGCCCTGGTTTCTGCAATATCTCTCAGGATGACGTGGACCCCAGCTGCCTACTGCTGCTGCTATTTCTAGGCTTGTGCCATCCTTCCACCTCCAAGAAACCTGATATCACCTTCAAATGCACATCTGTCAGGCATCATGATACATAGCTCGTAGTGTCGGTTCAAAGAAAAAAGGGCAAAAAGTATTTTCAGATGTAAAATTGTGGTGTTAAAACACAATTTAGACCTCTGTCAGCATAGACAATAGCATGTACCTGACTTTCCAAACTCACTAGTGGACACGCAAAGTCACAACATGTACACGCATTACTCATCTGCAAAATACTCCTCTAAGATCCCCTAAGAGTCGGGGTCAAAAGATGGGGAGAAAACACCTTTCTCCTCTATACTGATGTTCTATTCTCTGCTTAGGCTAGAAATCTCTTTACCGCTTTGTTGTCTCCGTCAGATCCCTGCGGAGGCTGGAAATGAAGAATTAAGACAAGAGCACGAGAAAACAAACCAAGTTGCAACCAAGTCGGAGAACACTGCAGTCCTCCAATAACAACACTTCTTGATAAAAGTCTATTTTCTCTGCACACTGTCTCCACATGATGTTATCATTTTTCTTTAAATTCAATAAAGCCCTCTCTCTCTGCTCAGATGAAAACTGTATAGTTTTGAGATGAGCACACAGTTTTGTGCAAGTTTCCCATATGAGGCTGCCTTCTGCAATATGACTTGCTGAAATAGTGAGGATATACTGCCGTGAAGAGGCGTTATAAACATGGATCATTATTAAACCCAAGGCTTTTCTTTGATTTCCACTGAAAATGAACAGACAGTTATTGGCTGGCTAAAGGAAACAAGATTTATTTCTTTAGTTAAGAACTGAATAAGGCTTGTATAATCATCCTTATTTTATTTGAGTATGTTTGTCCTCCGCAGTTAAAAAGTAAAAGTAAATGAGTATGAGGGGCTTATTCATTGTGATCTCTTCTATTTGAGGCCTTTGTGAGTCCTGAACGGCCATGAGGCTCAAACACAGAGAACACTTAAAATTCTTTGGACTGAAATGTTTGGTAGGGAGATGAAAAGGCCTGCTCTTTTACCTAAGAATACTAAGTGTTGCTCTGTTTTCACAGAAACCAAGCAATACGTAAAAACTGTGAAGTGAACAGCCACTTTAGTGAATAATATGGATATATAATTTTAGATTTTTTTTATCAATAGTAAATAATCTTTTCAATGGATATGTTGAGTATGTTCACGTTGCAAGTCTTTCTTCTTCACATTATTTGTTAACTGCTGCCAATGTCACATTTGAGTGTGAACTGGCCCTGGGTCTGTACTGACCCTCATATGCAAAAGAATGATAACAAAGGCCTCACATGCAGCACGTTGTAATGTGACGTGTAGTCATAAGCAGTGACAAAGAAGACAAGGATGAAGAGAAAGACCAACACACTTTTTTCCCTCCGTGTCATACCTGCCCCCACACAAAGCATGAATTCAAATATGACTGAGGTCATGCTGCGAAACTCAGGAAATCAGAAATGAAAAGGTCAGGTTCCATGTGATTTTTGTTGTCATGGAAAAACAGATCTGAGTCACATATGACAAAAAAAAAAAAAAACAGCTGTCTGAGTGTAGCCTTTGTGTTAGATGTGAATAAAAAGCATGCACCTATGGGCTTCTTCATGAATCATGACAATGAACACCTCCAAAGTGCAGAATAACTTTGCAATGCGTCATGTTTTTTTTCTCCTGCTGTAATATCTGTCTATCCATCTCAGCCATTCAGCATATGAAAAACAGGATATGAGGGACTGCAGTGGAACACAGTGATCCCACCACTCTGCACCCCAGTGGAGCATAACAGGGTTTACATGTAGAGTCATGAAGACATTCCTGCTCCTCCTCAGAACGTTGACATGGGACATGGTGGAATAGTGGCTTTTGGCCCCTTGACAGAACAGCTTTCACAGTCACCGCTTCAAAGGGACTACCATGGTACCACGAACAACTGATGAAATGCTCTATTCATTTTCATTTTTATCTTCAAATCCACAGACTGGATATATATTAGTAAGATTTAATGTCGCACTCAAAGAAATGCTGGCACAAAGACGTAAGACTCTAAGGTCACACTTTATCACTCAAATCATCACAGTCCTTGAATCTTTTCTTTTGCTTACAGGCTTACAGGCAAAAGCCAACTAAACAGTTATGGAATATGCAATTAAAACTACTAAAAGCACTAATGTGAGTTAGTAGATGTGGTACTTGAACTTGTGTGCAGCCAGTAATTAATTAAGTTAATTAAGTGCAAGCACTCATGTGCCTGCCCTGTGGCGATAGAGTGTAAAGTGAATATTTGCTACTCATGGCGTTAGTGATAGTTCTCTGCACCACGAGTGTGGCTTTGTGTCTCCTTCCTCTCTAAGTTGAGGACCTGCTCCACTGGAACAGCAAAATACAGGATGCTGAGTGCACAACACAACATCGCCAAAAAGAAATCACAGGGCATGAGAGGCTAAATGTGAGGCAATACAGTCGCATTACTGCTAGAGCCACTGAGATTATGTACAGACTGCAGTTTTAACACAACACCCACACCTGAAGAAGACCAGCAGCTATTACTAAAACCTTCTGTAATAACAAAACTAATTCTGCATGCTATCCAACAATGGACAGTCTTTGGACATACGCCATCATATGTTTTCTGTGCTATAAAATGCATAAAACATATAGAAGACAGCTGGCAGTTCCTTTAAATTAAACAAAATTTCATGCACAATGTGGAAAAGGAATGATATGTCAACTAATGAACATCACTTTCTGCCCCTGTCATCATTTCTCAGGGGCCAAATGATTTGGTGCACACTGGAGTATTCACCAACATTCAGTAAATGACCAAACTAACTATAAATCAGAAAACAGCGGGGTGGGAACGCCCAGGAACACTGAGTCAGCTTGAAAAACTTCATGATTTATGCTCAACTGAGACATCGGTTTCTGTAATTCTGTCAGAAAAACAGTGATAGCTTCTGAGTCTTCACTGGAAGTCTTCCTTACGTGTGTTCCTAAATGAAACTATCATTTGAGGTTTGGTTTATGTTTGGTGGTCAAAGTTTTCATTGGCAAGACATATTTGACGCCACACAAATCATCCTTGTGCAGCAGTGTCCTTTGGGCCTGATGTTCTGTACATACAACACCCTTTTATATAGCCTGTCAAACTGTGGGAGAGTGAAGTAGCCTGCCAGTGAAAATTTAATCATTCCTAGAACATATATGGATTTTGACCACAGTGCTGGCATCATACGTGAATGTATGCATGTGTTTGCACATCAACCATAAATATTCCATTAATATTGCTGTAAGGTTTTTGCTCTAAATCCTTCTGGGTATTTTTGTTTTCCCATTTCACATTATCCTCTAAATCAGACCACAATGCACACACAAACCACTTTTTGCACATCCTGTCTCAGGCACATAAAAGAAGATGATTTCTTTTGACAGCTGGGGTATGGAAATGAAGCTACGGGCTAAGAGAGGTGACATGATATAGAAAACAAAGTCAAGCGAAGAGTTGTAGAAATAAAAGGAAGCCCTAAAGTGAGGTCCAAAAGGGGGGTCTAGTTGAGGATGTGTTAATCTGTCAAAATGCCAAAAGAAATTGACATATTGACTTACAAAAAGACATACATATACAAAACACACCCTGAGAAAACACACATGGATATACATATGTATGTTTTCACTACATTTACATGCACACAAATATTCCACTTTTATTACAAATACAACAATATTCTGAATTTGATACAGGTCACGTAAAGAGCATATTTCATTTGGATATTGTGAATTAGGCTGGTTTCCGAATGGAGCATCATCCAATTAAAACATGTTAGATACGCCAATATTATTCTGGTTTCAGGAGAATTATTTTGACAACTATCCAGTGCATTTGGAATATGCAGCTCAATTAGGGTTTTTAACCACAATTTGCGACAACCTTTTGCCAGTTCACGGTTAGCTCTGTGTGTTGTCCACAGATCAACTAGCCAACCGTTTGCAGGGCAAAGGTAGAGATGCATGACCAAAAGAAAAGCTCACATTTCCAGTGGGAAGGAGAACTACACCTACTTTAAAAGAGAGAACATGCACCGCTGCATGTAAAAGATAATATTAGAGATCCAAGGAATAGATTTGCATGTGCAAGAACATTTTGTACATGTAAATGAAGTGCTTTAACTTAACATTTACATGGTTTGGCACTGACATTCTGATCCGTCAAGGGCCTGACAGCTATGTGACATGGGAGTTAAAACAAACTCCCATGCTTGCTGCTCTGGAATGTGACCCTGTGTGGCCACACAGCTTGGCAAGAACCAAATTAACTTGCACGATGGCAGCACCAGTTAAGGTTTTACCAAACATGTCCACTAAAAGGCCATTTGTCAGAGCAATACAGATTCACAAGAGGGCAATATGAGCCAGGCCTCACAGAACGGAACTCCCACTAAAGGCCAATATGAGCCAGGCCTCACAGAACGGAACTCCCACTAAAGGCCAAAGGTCTGATAAACCAGGCCAGGCTACGACTGCGTTCAGCACTCGGGTAGATGCCAGGGTCACAACGTCAGGAAACCAAAGACATCCATCTAATCTACCCGCATAAACGTGGGAATCCATGACCTCTATAGTTCCACACAAGAAAGTGATTGAGCAACAGAGAGCAGCATAACATCATGAATCATTAAAGACGATAATAGTGAAAGGGCTGGGCCAGGGAGGATGATAACAAAAAGGGCAGTTTATTTTTATCACAGTAATTGTAGTGAAATCAATAATCAAGGGCAAATTCAAATGGGGGATTATCATTTCCAACACTTCTGCGCAGTTTGCGGAGCAGAACAGAGTTGGGATTCCCATGGCACTTGAACACATAATTCTTTAGAGTTTCAGTAGGTTTTTAACAAATAGCAGTGAAAAAGACGAAAAAAAACAGCTGAACTGGAAATAGCTATGGGTATTAGCCCCCTATGGAGCTATGAGAACCTCCTACTGGTAGAGAAGGATGACTAGGGATGACGGGGATGCCTAATGTGACTTTCATTAACGATGCTCTACAGGCCGGAGGCTAGGGCAGGCCAAGCCCAAATTGAAAAGTGCTGAAGCATAACTGTGTCGGATGCCCAGTTTCCTAGCCCCATAGTCCGTCTGATTGAATTCCTGCCTCGCCCAATGAAAGCATTCCTAAGCTCCATTTATTCCCATACAGCGAGAGGTGGGTTTGGCTGGTTGGTTTTCTAACTAACCTGCCATGAACTGCAACAGTCATCCAAGTAAATCTAAAATGGCTTATGATCAACAGTAATTGTTACAAATATAAACATTTTACTTTTAGCCCTAAACCAACACCAGTGAACAACATTATTTTTAATATTAAGAAAAAACACCCACCTGAACTACTTTAGATTGTTACCCCACCCCCCGAAAGGGAAGCAAGGGGTATTGTTTTTGGTTCAGTTTGTTTGTTTGTTAACACTTTAGCAACAAAACTATTGGTTGAATTCATACCAACTTGGAATTACAGATGGCCAGTGACCCAGAATAGATGTCATTAAATTTTGAGAAAGTTAGGTCAAAGTTCCAAATTTATTATTATTATTATTTTTTTAAATCTTCCCATTTACTTATAATGGGTGAAATATTTGTGAGGGGTGGGGTTTGTTGTGCCTGGCACCACTTGTTACATCTGTATCATGGGCGTGTGCTGTAGTCAGTGATCGTCCATGCTACCAACTGTTAATGAGTTCTTTATTGCACTGCACTAATGTTCATGGGCTTTTTATGGCTCATGCATGTGCAGTCTAAATGGATTTCCAGCGCATACATTTTGCTAAACTTAAAAGCATGATGTTTGTGATAACTGTATGCATGATGGGAACCATTTATTTGATGACATTAATAGATGATATTTCAAAACCAACAGCAGCTAGTGTATTACTGCTGTAGAGGAACAGAAAAGAGGCACTGAAGCACTTGGAAGAAACCATTAGGATTTTGGTGAAAGATACACCCCCCAAGTCCACTACAAAGAAATCAGTCTACAGGCTATAACAGATTAGACAGCGGGGGAACATGTTCATTTTTAAGATACAGTTTGATCAATGCACTCATTAACAGATGTGTGTTTAATAATTGAGCTCATCTCATGGTATCACACACACTATCTTTAAGTTTCTATTTTATTAGAAATATAATTTGGAGCATCACAGTGTCCGTGCTCCGTACACCAGTAAAATGAATCTAAAGAAAGAACAGAAAGGCTACATTCATATTATTTGCTGTATTTTAAGCCCAGGTGTACTGTACACACATACCATTGGATTTTCTTCTTCAATTATTGTTACTGCACCTTCACTTCACACACTGGTCAAACTACACAGTATGCCTGCTGTGTTCTGTAGCTGATCACACACTCACTTCGACTTTTCACAGGAAAAGGTCATTGAGAAGTAAAGTTATATGAAGTGTTGCGCAACGAGCACCTCAGCAGTGTAAAAACAATAAAACACTGTTTGCATACATGCAATGATTTAAGGTGTCATGCTGTAAAAAGAGGACTGTAGCTGCTAATTAGAGGTAGAATGTGATACAAAAGGCTCTTCTCCAGCATGGAGGGCCTTGTTAGCTGACAGTCAAACGGGAGTGCTCTGGCTGAGGGGTTGGCTGGCTGCTGCAGAGCTGTCTTCCTTCACTGACATCGATAGGGGCTCCACAGGAGGGTGAGGAAACAATGGTGTTGACAAGCAGTATCAGACCCAGCAGCATGAAGGCAGGGCCAAACGATTCCATTTCCCAGTCAATTCCATTATCAGGACACACAGACTTTACTAATGCCTGAAAACAAACAATACACAAGCATCCTTCTAATTAAGCCCTTGAGTAGCGCTGCTTAGTGCACCGGCATATCTGTGTTGGATGCCTGGGAACAGGCTGATTGGATTCATCAGCACTTTTAATGTGCTCCTGTTTCCTCCCATAGGCCACTAGAAGACTCCTGAGTGAATTCAATGGCCCATCCAATACATTGCATGTTTAAAGCCCTGAGAAGCAGATTGAGGTATTAAAGCTTCAGTGTGTGATGTTTTTTGCCATCATTGGGCAAAAATTCTATAATTTCCTTTCAGTATATTGTAATTCAAAGAGTCTGCGAGAAAACAAGGCTCCTGCACCTTCTCTAGGTTCTGTTTAAAGAAAATGTACTCTATGATGGGAGATCACAGGTACATTTTTGGTGTTAAACATTTAATCACTGGTGTATTTAGAGAGCCATGCAGCCATATCTACTCCTCTACTCTGTAGTTCATTACAAAAGCAACATAGCTGCTTCAGTGTTCTGTAGTGAAATGGAATCTGGTCATGTATCTTTTTATGTAGTGTTTTGATTTGGACAGAAAAGAGTGAGCTCTGTAGGGATGCTAAATAAAGGTTAAACTCACTTTAAAATTCTGGCTGCATTTTACTCATCTTAAGACACACAGTACCTAGCATTAGCATTAGCACATACCACACATTAAGAGTAGCGAGCAGCCATTGAAGGCACTCAGGGATAAACTCCAGATCTTCATCAAACATGAAACCTTCCAGCTGTGAGGCAGAAGTGCTAACCAATATGCCACCGTGCCGCCCCTTATCTAAACCACCTGCTGCTTTAGGCCCTGTGTCCATGGGCAGTTTTTCTTTTTTTCTTTCCCTGCTGGAACCAAACATGTCCTGACTTTCAGAGCACATCTGACAGATACTTATTGTTGCTATGGTTACAAACAAAGTCGCATCCGCATTACTGCATTCATTCAGCCACTGTATCTTTTGATTTGTGAGATACCCTCTGCCCACAGAAAGTAGTCTTAAGATTTTTTTCAGGCAAGATTGTGGTTACTTAAAGTTATACCACATGATGTGGCATTTTTACACTTTTCTTTTGCAATCTTAAAATGCTCCTAATAAGCGTGTGTCAAACTAAACTGTAAACAACCAACCCCAGAACCTAGAGAACCTAGAGAAGGTGCAGGAGCCTTGTTTTCTCACAGACTCTTTGAATTCAAACTCAAAAATGTTTAATTCTCATATATTTCTGATAAAAGTCTGACCAATCATTCTATTCAGTCTGAATAAAATGACTGGCTGAGCCTCCTGTCAGTCATCCATTACCACAGTCCATCATCCGATACTGGTGCCTCTGAATCTGACGTTTCACTAACGCAGCTCCTCCTGTCACTGACCGCAGTCTCCTGTCCAGGGCTGTGAATGGATAGGACTCAAATGCACATGTTGAGGGGAAAAAACAGAGTTATTAACAGAAACAACAACCAAGGGGAACAAACAGAAGGACCCCGATTGCAACAGTCAGAGTCTGGTGAATGAAGGATGGAGATAAAGCCCGGAGTCGGGTGTACATGACTCCACAGACACATCCACCCAAAGCTAAATTTTTAGGACCGCAGGATTCCAAGGAACATGTACTTGGTGTTACTCAATGTAGGATTATGTAGGCTGATAAATGTATGGACTATGAAACCTACAGCCCACTCTGCCCAGGTGATGAGGTACAGTAAAGACAACGACCCAGCACTGCACGGACCAAACCCTTAAATACAGGGTCTCCAAATGAAACAGGAGCCACTGCTGTGCAGCCGGTGGATGATGTGTCTGGTTGCTGAGGGAGGGGTCCGCAGCCACACTGAAGTGGACTGGACCTCTGCCTCCACCTTGTGCATCAGGTGAGAGGAGGGGAGCATCAGAGCTCAGGCAGGGGGAAGCGGGCGGGGCTTTGGAGGGAGGTGGCTTGTTCAGGTTCATATTTTTACGAAGCAGTGTGCAAAATGCCAGATTTGTAGGTATAGCTTTAAA
>JAPTGW010000003.1:34002749-34013732 GCA_029814545.1 Apogonichthyoides opercularis
GGAGGGGAGCATCAGAGCTCAGGCAGGGGGAAGCGGGCGGGGCTTTGGAGGGAGGTGGCTTGTTCATGTTCATATTTTTACGAAGCAGTGTGCAAAATGCCAGATTTGTAGGTATAGCTTTAAACTTGAAATCTGGGGTTGGTTTATGAAGATACAGCCTATATGAAAATTTGACCGAGCAATTTTGGTGATTTGCTGTCAGTCAATCATAATGCCTCTTGAATTATTGATGTGAGCAGACGGTCAATGCTCACAACATGACACAGGTTTGTTTATTAAGTTTAAGTAGCACAGAGCAGGTCATGTGATTGAAACAGATTTGTTGTAGTCCAATGCTGCATTTGAACGACATGTATAAAGGCCCTGGATTTGGAGAGTGAAGATATTTGGTTCTTTCATTAGATCATGTTAATCTTCCAGTGTTAGATAAATGAGCAGACTGTCCTCGACTTTCTCCACCATCATTGTTGACAGTGTTGATATTGTAATTTCAGCCCCTTTGTGATTTTGATTTATTGGTGTGATAGAAGTAACTGCGATGAGTGGCGCTGTTCTACAACTTGAACTCATTTCAATTCGAAGCACCAAGAGTGTTTTTGCGCTAAGGACACTGAATGCTGAAACACAAAGGATTTGTATAGAAAATAGGTGCTGAATTTGGACAAGGACCCTTGAGGTTGTCATTTATTTCTTCTGGAATACATAATCTGACAATATCCCATAACAACACTGCAGGTGCAGGAGAAATTGATCATTTCAAAAATGGGAAGAGCCAGTTAAGATACTGGCAATTCAGTAAAAACTAACCTTTATATGACATTTACTTAGTGTAGATATCTATGTTAAAATCTGAAGTTTTCTAAAGCTAATATCTATATTAACCCATAAGATAAGATACAAATATTCCTTTATTAGTCCCACAGGGGGAAATTCCACATAAAGACCCAAACATCCAATGGCAAGCAAAACCAGCAACTTATGTTAGATGTTTAATACCTGTTGATCCTATGAATCTATGTAAATAATTAGTGTAAAATGCAGTTTTTCATCTTTTCATGGTCAGATATGACCCATTTGGATGTTCAGAGGCTCCATAATGAACGTAGAAAACACCCCCATCTTCTACAACATTGATTCACCAGTAAAACCCATGGAGTTTGATTAATGACAGTGGATGGATACACTTGTTTTTACATTCAATTATTGATATCTTTGCAGAAAAAGTCACTTTTTCTTCAGTTTTTTTCTGTTTCTGATCGAATATCCTTTGAATTTACTCTGAGGTTTAATGAACATCTAATAAAATAAAAATAAATCAAATAAATATAAGAAAATACATGATTTACACTGAAAAATGCAAAATACAGAAGATAATATAATAATTGGTGAAAAATTGCTTAAGAAAGGTTAAATAGAGGGAAAATTAATTTGAGAAATGTCACAAAAACAGCACGGGGTCATTATGGGTTAATATATGAGAGTTAATATATACTAACAATTTATCATCTAACAAGAGCTGATTTTGAACAATAACCATTAGCTAATGGTATATCATATACAGTTACTCTGAGTTTCCCATTGACAATTGAGTTATGTACTTTCTTGAGTAGTGTACTGGGTAAATTATTGAATCATTTTCTAGTTTTGTCCTGATAAACAGTATGATGGATAACACAAATGGACCACAAAATAGCAAAAGTAGCACTTAAAGCCAAGTGATGAATTGGACCAAGTTTGGTGAGAAAGTTTCCAGTGGTTTTCCAGTTCTACTCCAAAAAGACAATAAAAGATGGAGGACATGACAATCACTATATCCCTATCTCTACTGAAAAATTGTGTCAAATTCCATTTAGATAACTAAGTTGATGCTGAAAACAAAACTATGGATTTAAATAAATGAGTCTTGTTTGATTGCGTTCTCAAAATAAGCGCAACAAGTTATCATTCTAGAGAGGCTCTCTGTGTTCTCACAAGATAAAGATGTTAATGACAACAGAAGAAGAGTGAGTGAGGGCCAAAAAGGAGACAAACAGAGTTGGAAAAATAGCCTAAAAGAGCTAATTTAGCGTAAAGCTTGAAAGAGAAATGGACCAGCAATACCCTGGGGTGATCAAAATTAATTAAACGTAAGATTGAAACATATTTGGACTGTCTCTATTATTTTAGAATGAAATGAATGAATGGGGAATAACCTAAGGACTCCCTGTGCTTTTATTTTGAAGATAACCGTTAATGCTTCAGTTGATGAAACAGAAAGTGAGACACAAGAGGTAAGATTTATATCTATTCAGCTCATAATTGTATCCTCTACCTCTTAGTTAATGAATTGCACAGCTTTAAGTAGAGTCTTATAAAGTGCTTGAATTGACAGGTTTTACCTTTTCTTGAAAGATGCTATTGTATCTTTGCAAATGAATATGGTTGAGGATAAGTAATTTAATTGCAATGCACCCATCCATTTAAAAGAAAATGACTAATTCTTATGATAAAGCCAGATTCATCATGATAGTTCTGTCAGTTCTAATGGAAAATGCAGTATATGTCATCTGCTTGCAAAGATAAACCATTGTTGCAATGATGAGACAAGCTTAAGTTAAAGTGTAAAGTGCTTGTGGACAGTCAAACACAGACAAAGTAGTTTTTTTAATCTGTCAGTAGCAAAGCAATGATAAACATTAGAGCTGTCAAACAACACAAGGAGCCTCATTTTCCATTTGAAGCTACTTAAAATACTACAGACCCTGGTCAAGAGGTTCCATCTCTAAAAAGAACACGGCCTCTTGTTCTCTTATGTTTTTCAAGGTTCATCCTCGTGCTCAAGGACCATCTAAAGTACATCTTTGTGAACATGGCAACGCAGAGTGCACTGGATGAGTCACCAACAATGACTGTGTCTATTGACAATCCATTGGAGGAACATATAAAGTGCATCCAGGAAACTGAATACCGGGGCTATTTTAAGAGTAAACATACATTATGTAAAAGTGCAGCAGATGCGTTCATCGACGCTCATAGAAGAACAGAAAAACATGTGTTCTTTTCATTTATTTTGCTATGCCTTTACCATCTATGCAAGATGGGTGTCAATATGTTAAGTGTATTATGGGTTTTACACTGATCAGCCATAAAGTTCTGATCACTGATGAGAGAAGTGGTAATAATATTATTACAAAAGCATCTTTCACTAGGTTGGAAATAAGTGAACATTTTTTCCTTGACGCTGATGTGTGTGTGGGAAGCAGCAACACAAGCATCACAGGGTACTGAGTGACTTTGACCGCTCCATAATGTAACTGTGATGACTGGGTCCAAGCATCTCCACAAGTGTAAATTGTGTTACTGTCTTTTATATTTCCAACTCTGCACAGAGAATATAACATACACAGTATGCACAAATAATAGTAACAGATGACGCCACACCCAGTTTGGGGGGTGGTTTCACACCATATAACCGTACAAAGTGAAAGTGAAACTTGAGATGCTTTTCTAATTCCTCTATGTCTCCCGTTGTTGTACACCTCATTTTCCTTTTCCCTTCGGAAACTTTTATTTGAGGGAGCAGGACGTTTGTTGCCCCCACCCCACCCCACAACCAGACCCAGATGATGTTCTGGTGTCTGCTCTGCCGATAGATTCACAAGTGTTTCTAAGTTGCGTATAAAACACGTGACATTCCTGCAAATGAATTACATGCTGTGTCGTCAAATGCTTTAGTGTATTGAAGGAATTTCCCCCCTTTGAAGAAATGGAAGCTTTGTAAGTGTTGCAAGTGGCCCTGGTGTCATCTTTACACATGAAATATAGCCATACTTTGGAGTGTTTCTGCCTCGACATCATGTTGACTACATTCTAAACCACAACAATGCATCGTACGTGTGACATCATCATGCATGGGCAACGAACGTGGAATCGATAAGCAGAATCGTTACACAGGCAGGCAAACCATTCCAAGGATTTGAGCTACTGGGAACCGGCTCTCAAAAAGAAATGGCTCTTGATTCCCATCCCTACAGGTGGTAATGTTATGATCACATAGATGCTCGATTGGTAAACTATTTATTTACTAAATTTTCATTAAAAATGTGATGATATGTATAGTTACATGGACAGGAAATTATGGATGTAAATCCAACAGCCAGGCTTTTTTTTTTTCCAACCAAACTAGTAGATTTCCTTTTCATATCATATTCATATTAGTCCTGCCCTGATAATACACAATTGCAATTAATGACTTGTCATTTTCAGTTCATTCTATGCCATTAGCAGAATAAACTATAAGTCATATAGTACATCTTGTGAAGAAGGTCCTTTACACATTGGAACACATAAACAGCATTTCTGATGTATTTTAGGCTTTGTGTGTATGAATAATAGTAACTGGTCATCCAGCTGGTTTAACACAGGTGAATAAAAAGCATTATCACAATTAAGAGAGATAATTGCATTTCACTTAAATACCTGTAGTACAGTGATTACATATCAGTGGTAATAGGTCCAATATAATTTAGTTTTAGTAAGTGAAATATTCTGACTTATAGATGAGGTTAGAAAAAATTCCGTTAATATACTGATCAACAGTCAATCATTTCTCACAGAACTTTTTGTGTTATTTAAAGATCGGATTACTTCTTGTAAATTTCATACCATTCCTATATTTTCTCACATAAAAAAAAAAGGCCAAAATTACTATTCCCACAAAAACCATGACTCGTATCTCAGCCACAATATCTGTCAAAATAATGACAATGTGGTGTTTTTGCATATTGTTAAGGCTGCCAAATGGGAAATCTACCAGCTACCAGGGGTTCATTTTAGACACTATTCCATCTTTTTTTTCCCCCATCATCTTTGACATTCTGTCATTACTCACTTAACTTTCTGCAACATTTTAAAGTTTCATACATAAAGTGTACTATATGATGATATGTGTAGTTATGTGGAGAGGAAATGATATGTCAGGGTATGAGATTTTGGTTTTTGCACAGGCAGAGGTCAAAGGGTGAGATCTGCAATGCAATGTCACGCAAGAGACGAGAAAATTGCATCTGCTTTTATCCACCATACACACACGTATGAAGGTAAGTGCATACTTAAAGGCTTTTCAGAATAGAATGTGGATCTCCAGCCAGATCCCACCAGTTCCAGTAAAGGTTTGTGGTTAAAGGGGCATCCGAATACGTCCCGCTGCACATACTGGAATGCACCCAAAAAGCTGCCAGTTTCCTATCTTGAGACACTGAAGGATTAACAGCAACCCTTCCAGTACTCAAGCTGCCTGCCGTCCGCTGAATAAAATCAGGCCTTACAGTTAACTTCTAGGTAGTCAACCCAAATTGAACAGCATCTCAAGTATAACGTGTTCAATTTAACAGACATAATAGGCTTTATCTACTGACTCCCTGGATGCCTGTAGACTCCAGACAAAGGATATGCTTGTGCTGTGTCAGATACTGTGTAGGTTAGCATGATTACGTTAAAGGTCAGGGTCTTTTTTTTGTACCTTGGTGAAGGAGAAATGTGATAACAATACTAATCCCACACTAGTCAAGACTGGCCTTATTGATGCTGTGCATGTCTCCTTCAAACAACAGAAAAGGTGCAGAAAGTAGACAAAGTGAGGAGGAAGAAGAAAGATTCTATTTGCGGTAGAGTACACACAGCTGCAAAGGATGCAAAACAAAACAGTAAAGATCAGATCGATTAGAGCTCTTCTCACAATGTATACAGTATTAAACAGCATAGGTGCATGCTGAGTGCTGTCTCCTCCTCCACATAAGCCACACACTTTATGTGCACATATCTGAGTAGAGCTAGAAGGGATGAGGCCGTTCCTCCCTCTTGCTGCTTTTTCTCACTTCACTAGAGGAGAGATAGTCTAGATAAAAGAGGGTGTTTAAGCTCTGCCACTTGTGGAGAGGTCTCATCTCCAGCCTCAGGTGGTGTTCCAGTGCACAGCTAAGATTGAAGGCGAATCACAGACACTGCTCAAGGCCAAGCTGCTTTATACGGCAGAACTGGTGTTGTACACTTCTATACGCAGGCACACGGGGAGAGCAAAAGAGGTAGACAACGGGGAGGGAGGGAGGGAGGGCGGTAAATAGAGAAAAGAAGAAGGAGTAGGAGTTTAAGGAGGAGGAAGGAAGGGAGGACAATATCTTAATCCATCATAACAAAGAAAAAAATGGGGAGTCTTCGTGGGATGCCTCTTAAGATGGTGAAAGTTGACACACCGCCCGCAAGCAGAGGAGAGCGGCGTGTCGAAAAGAAACAAGGCTGATCCAAAACACTTGGGCGAAAGGCTAAGTCCCTCACATTCATCAAGAGGTTCAGATTTGATTTCGAGCCAAACAAGTCTCTATTCCTTCCTTCCATGCACACTTCCTTCCAGACAGACAGACGCACAGACAGATAGTCTATCTCTTCATTCCCGGACTCACATCCTGCTGGCCTCTGTCTGTGCTCTCACCAAATCTCTGACGAAAAAAAAAAAGTGCCAACGGTAATTCCAGCGCTCATTATTCTTCATTACAGAGGAGAAAAGCACCCAGGGCTAGATCATATTTGCTGTTAACTAAAGTTTCGGAGACAATTAGCTTAGGTTGTTAAAATTAATCATTGTTACAACTGTAATCTCTGAGGCCAGCAGAAGCCCCAGCATTTATGGTTTGTTTATTTGAGCTCCTCCCGTGGATATCGACCCGGCTCTGTTGTAAACAGTAGGATAAGGCCTTCTCCGATCGCTGGGTGGATTTACTTTGTGCACAGGGATGAACCATCCAATTGTGACCTGGATTAGACACACCAGGAAGGAAAACAAAGGCGCTTTCCATTTAATGATTACAGTAAGTTTATCTAAACAACCTTCTTATTTTTTCTGTGTTGATTGCACATCTCTATTTCAACATTTCCACTGCTCAAAGAGGATAATGGCTCATATCAAATACTCGTGTCTACATGGAGGGATATTACTAGAAATTTCAGTCATTCCCTTGTCTTGAAAACCCTTACAGCAGCAGTCCTGTGTGCCTGCTGCTTGTTGTCATTCCATCAATGATTGACTGTAAACATCAGAGGCTTATAGGATCTGATAGAAAACCCCATTATGCTAATGTAAGCAGCCTCTTTTTCACAATTTTGCTGAAACAAGCTGAAAAAAATCCACTTCCATCGCCACAAAATGGAGACTTCCAGGCATTTCTTTTTCATTTTATTTCGTCAGAGTATTTTTTTTTTTCTTTTCTGAGGTGCTTTGTGTGCAACGAGATCCTATATCCGGCCTAAATTAATTGGCCAACTTCCTTTTTAATAGGCCTTGTGGTCTGCCCCTTAGCTGCAACGAGAAACTAATAGCCCTGGTCACGCTGCATGAAAACCATATAAACATCCCTGGCCCGTTTTACAGCAATATGCACTCCAGCGTCTGAAATTAACTTTTTGACTTACCGGCCAACAGGACCGGTAGATTGGAAAAAAAAAAAATAATAATCCACCAGCAAAGCTTTTTTTTTTTTTTTTTTTTTACACTGGCCAAGACAGTAAATTGCCTTTTCATGTCACATATACATTAGGGCTGCTTTGATAATACACAATCAGTCGCCACAAAAATAATTGCCATTAATGATATGTAATTTTCTGTTCATTCCATGCCTTTAGTATAAGACATATAAAACATATTTAGAAGAAGAAGAAGAAATGAGCGGATGCAGTTTTATTGATCTTTTCTAAAGTACAATGCCAGGCTTTGCAAACAAAAGGTGTATGGTACAGTTTTGACACAAATAATTATAACTATCAGTATCATCCTGCTGTTTTAACCCTTTAATTTCTAGACTTCCAAATTAATATTTCTATACACAATTAACCTTATCAAAGTCATTTATCATCATTTATAATAATACTACCCTCTGCAGTTTGCATTTTTCAGTGAAAATCAGGCATTTCCTCATGTTTACTGACAATGTAGATACTCATAAAAACTCATTACATTAAATGAGAGCAAACTGAAGCAGAACTTATTAATTGAATGTAAAAACTTGTCTACAAACACTTAAAGCACTGCAGAAAATTACTTCGTAATAAATGTTTTTACGTCCACTAAAGAACCTCTGAACGTCCAAAAAAAGACACGTCGGATGGTACTGAAAAGCTGAAAAACTGCATTTCACCTCAATTATTCAAATATATCAAAAGGATTAATGGTTCAATAGTTACTAAACAGTTCAGATCAGTAGATGCTCTTCATTGCCAACAGCTGTTTAGGTCTTTACAGGTTAAAATAAGTGAACAGAGAGCATTATGGCAATTATTAACTGCCTTTAGCTCAAATAGTGATTGCATAACAACTGTAATAGGTATAATATAAATGAGTTTCATTTCATAATGATAGGGAATTATCTTAAAAAAAACTTAAAGATAAGACTTCAGCAACATTTGAGGAAAATTCTGTTAACAGTGATAAACAGTGCTTCAGTCATTTCCCACAGAACTTCTGTTTTAAAGATCAGATTACTCCGAGTAAATGTCAAAAACCATGATTCACATCTCAGCCACAATATCTGTCAAAAATAATGACAATGTGTTTGGTTGCATATTGTTCAGACTGCCAAATGGGACATGCACCAGTTACCAGGGGTTCATCTCAGACACTACCTCTTTATTCCATCGTTTAGTTTTTTTGTCATTTTATTGGGAGTGAGAGGAAGAAGCTACAGAACTAAAAGTATATTTATTTTTTTCCCCTGATTTTGGCTCCTGTGGCTTCAAAAGTTTAAGAATTCAAGTATATAAGCAACAGGCCGTTCCATGAAGTCACCTTATTTAATTGTTTATTCATTGGATTTACATAAAAACCTATTATATGAATTATTTGCCATTTTCTGTTTATTCAAGGCCACAAATATGATAAATAAGTAAAGTCATACCCTACACCCTTTGAAGAGGAGGAGACATTTATTGGCACTGCACATTGGAACAGATAAATAACCTAACGTCCACGTACTTGAAAACCCTCAACTTTCAGTCCATGCCTAATTTTTTACATATATGGACAGACAGACAAACGGACTATGAAATGATGACAATATCCTGCTGCTAGGGGCTGAGGGTTAAAAAAAAAAACAAAAAAAAAAACTGCATTTCTAATTGTATTTTAGGCTTAATAAATAGCGCACAGTGTAGTTTTGACATGAATAACAGTAATTGTTAGTGTCACCAAAGGGTTTTAATAAAGGTGAATAGAGACCATTGTCATACTTATATTTAACAATAATTGCAGTTTGCTCAAATAACTGTTGTACAGAGATTACACAGCTGTGGTAAAAGGTCCAATGTATAATAATTTCAGTAAATTAAATGATCAAACTTAGAGATGAGGCTAGAGCAAATTTAGAATAAAAAAAAAACTAATGATATACTGATTCTGTCATTTAGAAATTTCTCAAATTAAATGTGAAATTAAACAATCAGAATTTTTCTAATTAAAAAAGGGCAAAAAATTACCATTCCCACTAAAATCATGACTCACATCTCAGCCACAACCTGTCAAAACAATGACAGTGTGTTTTGCTGCATATTGTTCAGGCTGCCAAATGGGAAATCTTCCAAATACCAGGGGTTCATATCAGACACTTCCTTGTATTCCATCATGTTTTTCTCAAGTCATGTGATGAACAACCTCCCTTCAAAGACACTGCAGTGAAGATCATGATACATATTTATGCTTGGCTGTTTATGGTTGGTAATTTGCATCACACCTTTGGCTGGTTTGTGTTGACGGACAGGACACCTGAAAGACATACGGCAGGGAACTCCGAAGGAATAAACATGAATGCATATCCCATACCTTAAAAGACGTGCCACACATGACCAGTACACACATGCATGGATCATTTCTGGGACCTGGGTTAGGCCTCCGAGGACTTCAGTAACACCCAGTATATAATACCTCACAACACTTACTGAGAGCATCTGCAGCAGCCAGACTCATTTGGAATGGATGTGCTTCAGGCAGCTATACAGAATTCTATTATTGCCCTAAAAAACAAGTTTCTATATGGAAATTTTCGCTCCTCCTAATATGAGTCTGCAGGATAGTTACATGATAATCCCAGTGTAATTAAAGGTTCCTCTGGCAAAGGGCTGATTAATGCAGAAGCAGGCAATGAGCATATATGGATTTTTACAGCAAACTATTGGAATATTTAACAGACGTGTAGGTAAATACACCTGCTCTCCTACAGGCATTAAGGAAAATATACATATGGGATTGAACTTTTGATATTCTCCTTGTGCAAAAGCCTCAAAATTATAAGAAAATGTAACTAAAAGCAACACAATTTAGAAATGGAATCCAGTGTTCCCGGTATGCACTGAATCCACCAAGCATCATCTTGACTATGATGATTTTAAAGGAAATATGTAAGTTTAAGTTCTGGTGGAAATTATATTTACAGAAGAGGAATATGTAAAAGAGGATGAAAGTAGCTACAGGGGTGAGGGTTTTCCTGTGAGGAGGGCGTCTGTGAATGGGCTTATACTAACAGAGAGAGAGGGGAAATGATGAAGAGCCTCATTACAATATAGATTAGTCCCTTAAATGCATGGTATGCAATTTCTGCCGCTGAGGCCCTTCAGTAAAAAAAAAAAACAACAAAACTGGAAAATCTGTAGTTTGATGATGTCATGAAGTGGTATGGGATCATGGGAGTTGTTGTTTAACCCATAAAGACCCAGAGCTACTTTTATGTCAGTTCCCAAATGAATCTTTCTCTATATCTAGCCTTTCTTAAGTGATTTATTACCATTTATTATCATATTTTCCTCTGTATTTTGCATTTTATCAGGATAAACAGGTATTTTCCTGTATTCAATTCACTGATCATGTTGATGTTCATACAAGCTTAGATTTAAGTTACAGTGCACAGCAATATTGAGTACACCCCCCCTGAAAGAAGACATTTTTCACAGTATTAAAATGAACACAAA
>JAPTGW010000003.1:34497823-34508843 GCA_029814545.1 Apogonichthyoides opercularis
TTTTATAAGACATGGCTGCCGCTGAGGTGAACGGTAGTTCTGCCCCGGCAAAGGAGGAGGAAGAGCCGATGGATGTGACAGCAACACATACCGAGAACTTCCAGACACTCATCGATGCTGGGCTTCCTCAGAAAGTGGCAGAAAGTTTAGATAACATCTTCCAAACAGGTGAGGGTTAAATCCTGTCCCTCAGCTATAAATTACTAAATCTCACCCCTAATTGTGTGTTTTAAGTACAAATGTGACTGTTTTTTAAATCCAGGCTTGGTGGCCTATGTGGATCTGGATGAGAGGGCCATTGATGCACTGAGGGAGTTTAATGAGGAGGGAGCCCTTACTGTACTGCAGCAGTTCAAAGAGAGTGACCTGTCCCACGTACAGGTAATGACATCACCTCTGCTGGACAGAAGAGTTTCTAATTTTACACTTGACCTTAAATTACTGCAAGTTATGTGTAACGTATACGTCCTTTTTTTTCCCGTAGAATAAAAGTGCTTTCCTTTGTGGCGTAATGAAGACTTACAGACAGAGAGAAAAGCAAGGAAGTAAAGTGCAAGAGTCCACCAAGGGCCCAGATGAGGCTAAAATAAAGGTAAATGGTTTTAGCATGACTATAATAAAGAAGGCATGTAGAGCAGAAGTTCATACTTGGTTGACATTTTTCTTCAGGCACTCTTGGAGAGGACAGGGTACACCTTGGATGTTACTACAGGGCAGAGGAAGTATGGCGGCCCCCCACCTGAGGAGGTTTTCAAAGGCACACAGCCAGGGATTGGAACTGAGGTAAAAAATATATATAACCAATTTTCCAGGACCATGTGCAACTTGTTCAAGACTTAATGACCCATAAATATTTGTACTTGATAATTGTTTCCATTGTTGTGTTTCAGGTGTTTGTTGGAAAAATCCCCAGAGACTTGTATGAGGATGAACTGGTGCCACTATTTGAGTCTGCTGGTCCCATCTGGGACCTCAGGCTAATGATGGATCCTCTCTCTGGTCAGAATAGAGGTTATGCTTTCATCACATACTGCAATAAGGATGATGCACAGAAAGCTGTGAAGCTTGTAAGTAGAATGACAGGGCACCACAATATAGCAACTGTGACTATAAAGAGTTTTATGTATGTGGTAGTTTCATTGTTTGACTAAAGCAAAGCATTTGCATCTAAAATGAGAGTATTATGTAAGTGACATAGATTTATAATTGAATCAAAATAGTTTATGACTTATGTATTCATTTTCAGTGTGATAACCATGAAATCCGCCCTGGCAAGTACTTGGGAGTGTGTATATCTGTTGCAAACAATCGCCTGTTTGTAGGATCAATCCCAAAGAACAAGACAAGAGAAAGTATATTGGAAGACTTCGGCAAAGTTACAGGTCAGTTTCACTAGTACATTGGAGGATCTTGTAAGTCAAATAAAATATAACTGAGATAAAATCTAGTGCAACATTGCACCTTTGAAGTTTTAGAGATTTGTTGTATGTTTCAGAGGGTCTTCAAGAGGTGATACTGTACCACCAGCCAGATGATAAGAAGAAGAACCGTGGCTTCTGTTTTCTGGAGTATGAAGACCACAAGTCGGCAGCACAGGCCCGCCGTCGACTTATGAGTGGCAAAGTCAAAGTGTGGGGAAACCCAGTGACTGTGGAGTGGGCTGACCCTGTAGCTGAGCCAGACCCAGAGGTCATGGCAAAGGTAAATAACTGACACCTCGTCATCTTTTTATCTTCAAAACAGATAACATGCTGTGCGTCTCCCTCTACATTTTGATTTTGTTTTTTGTCCACATAGGTGAAGGTGCTCTTTGTCAGGAAGCTGGCCACAGCAGTGACTGAAGAGCTCCTTGAAAAGACCTTCTCTCAGTTTGGGAAGCTGGAGCGAGTGAAGAAACTGAAAGACTATGCTTTTGTTCATTTTGAAGAAAGGGATGCTGCTGTAAAGGTGTGTGTATTTTATTTATTGTGGGCATTCTTTTTAATGCTCATTTGACAAATGGCACAGACCTAATAAAATACTCAAAGGTCCTATAAGCTTAGGAAAATGCCAAAATAAAAGAATAAATGGCAGCTATCTGTGCAGTCTTGCTGCTACTTGTTTATCTGAGAGACTATTTTTATGTTCTTTTCTGGGCATAAAATTTACATCCTGTGGAAATGGCAGAAATTAGGTGAGGTATTTGGCATAGGTAATAATTGATGCAAGTTACTGTATAGAGTTGTTTTTGGGGTTTTTTTCTGAAAGGCAATGGATGAGATGAATGGAAAGGAATTGGGAGGAGAGGAAATTGAGATCGTCTTGGCAAAGCCCCCAGACAAGAAGAGGAAAGAGCGCCAAGCTGCTCGGCAGACCACTAGGAATGCAGGGTGAGACGGGGGGACGTGACTCATTAACTACTTGATTTATTGCAGGTTATGGAGTTCAGTAAATGAAACACTGCTTTTCCCTCTGTAGGTATGACGACTACTACTACTACCCACCTCCACGTATGCCACCACCAGGCCGAGGCAGGGGCCGTGGTGGCCGAGGGGGTTATGCGTATCCCCCAGATTACTATGGCTACGAAGATTACTACGATGACTACTATGGCTACGACTATCATGACTACCGTGGTGGCTATGAAGACCCTTACTACGGGTATGAAGATGTGTACAGCATGAGGGGCCGTGGTACCCGTCCTAGCAGGGGGGGGCCTCCTCCGCCTAGGGCTCGTGGAGCACCACCAGCAAGAGGCCGGGGGGGTTACGCTCAAAGAGGGCCACCCCTCGGTGGTCCGAGGGGTGGCCGAGGAGGGCGCGGAGCCCCTTTCCAGCCACAGAGGGGCCGCGGTCCTCGTGGGGCCCGGGGCAATCGTGGGGGCAACGTCGGCGGAAAGAGGAAGGCAGACGTGTTTAACCAGCCTGACTCCAAGCGCCGCCAGACCAACAACCAACAGAACTGGGGGTCCCAGCCCATCGCCCAGCAGCCTCTGCAGCAAGGGGCCGACTATTCCGGTAACTATGGTTACAGTAATGACACCATGGAGTTTTCACAGGATTCTTATGGGCAGCAGTGGAAGTAGATGCACCAAAAGGTATTTGGCAACAAAAAAAAGAGAAAAACAACACAAAAAAGAGAAAATAACAGGAGATTGGCCACAATTTTTTGATTGACTTTTTATCCTTCATCCCTCATGAAAAAAATCTGTATATATCTCAGAAAAAATGGACAGACCCCAGAATTGGCTCAAGATGATTGGCTGGAAAGCCTTTTGGCTGAAGAAGTGAAGGTAACCGTTGTGGTGAATCATTTCTTACTCCTGCGGTTACATTGGGACATGTCTTAAAATACACACCAAACATTTTTATTGTTACTTGATGTTCCTGATTCTTTTAAAGCCAACAATGAACATTCACAAAAAGTGGACATTCATTCTCAAAAGTCTGAAAGGACATTAAATAATGGTATTGCCTTGCAGGAAGTTTTTGTCCATGCCCCTTTCCTCCTCTTCCCTTCTTGTATTCCCTTTATTTGTGGTTTTTCATAGTTGCTTAGGGACATGCTTGTAAATAAATGCATATGGTTAGAGCTTCTTACTTCATTTTTTGCAATGGTGGAGAAAAGAATCCACAGGAAGGAAGAAATCAAAGTTTTGTATGTTTAAAGTGTATGCCTAGCATTTCTAGAAGTAGACCAGTTGTGTTTTTTAAAACTGATACCATAACTTCCTATGTTTTCTTTGAACTTGCCCAATAGAATTTGGTTTGGCTTACCTTAAGAGCCATAGCAGTTTGTTCTCTGATGGTCTTTGTATTTATAACTTTTACGTTTGTTCCGTTTCAATAAAACTCAGCTGAGCATCAGTCAATTGTCAGATACTCAAATTCAGTGTTGTCATTCAGTATTTGATTTTTAGCTCAATTCCAACATTTGGATGATCATCTTCTTTTCCAAGTCAGATATTTTTCTTCAATGGATAATTAAAAGACTGAAATCAGACAACGGGAAAAAGAACATGAAAGGTGTTTGGGTGATTTAACAGGATTTTAACCCTTTCTTTTCCAGTGCATGTAACACAGACTGCACTCAGAAGCCATATAGTAAACATGACTGCAACACCAAGCACAAATCATGTGATTTGACTCTTTGCCATTACCCCAGATTGCCCATGTTTGTCAAAGTGTGTTCGCAGATGTAGGTTTTTGTGCTATTCTACATAAATTTACCCATATGTTCCTTTTTTATGGCATACAGAAGAGTAAAAACACTGAAACACAATCCTTAGTAAAGCCCCCCCCCCATTTCTGCACAATTGTATAATTTACTCATGAAGAAATTCTCTGTATTATGTTTAAATTGTAGGATGAAAATTTCATGATAGTAGGAATGTAGTCAAGTTATTTTCTGCAACAGCAAACATATTAAACATCATAAATATCTATGCCTTTTCACTCTACATATTTAAGTACGTTAGTTGTCATATATGAATATATGTAAGTTTGGTGTGTTTTGGGTTTTTTTTGTTTGTTTTGTTTTTGGTCTTGATCTACTGAATCATACTCTGCACACCTGTTTCCACCTGCATAAAAGAGGACAATCTTGGATAATGGTAAAATGTCAGCCGCAGTCTTGATACTGACAAACTTAAAGATTAGAAAAACACATTTGATGTTTGACTGGAAAGGTTTAAATAACTGTTTCTTCTATCCAGAGTTGTTTCCTATTCATTTTTACTCACATCTCAACCATCTCCTTTTGAAGCAACCATGGATCGCAACTTCCAAAGGGTTAAAATTCTTGCAATTTGTCTCAACAGTTTTCTCATCTGTCAGAATTGTTTCCCATTAGTGTTATTAGCATCTGCCTTTTAGTACCATGGTATCATTGTATTTTGTTTCATGTGTCTGTCCTCTTATTCCAACCTGCCTAGGTGGAGAAGCATTGAGAGCGGCACCACTAGAATGAGGAACTCACCTGAACGGTACTCGAGGGTGAGCTAGCCTTGCACAGAGTACTGTCTCCTCTCCTGTAGCTCATTGTAATCACTGGAGAAACACTAGCCATAATTTTACAGTGTTCTTTTTTGTGTTTCATTACTAATATTCTGTACTACAAATAATTATTTTATTCGGTTGAAATCTAACTTTTGCAGGCCTTGAAGAACCCAAGTCACTAAAGCTGACTGAAGAATCATTGTTAAAATGAGAATTAATTGTTGCACCCAGATAATTCAGGGGATTTAGAAAAAAAAATATGTGCATATCATTTCTTCATAAAGCATACATTTCCCATAAATGTCTGTGTAGACTGGATTTATCCAGCCAGAAGGTAGACGGTCATCAATTGGATAAGCATATAAACCCCAAAACCCAGTAGAGACACCTGTCACCTTGTTTCGGCCCTAGTGCTATACAATCACCTCAGCTCAGCTTACATTCTGTGAATGGAGCAGGGCGGAGGATATTTCCATTCCTACACCACTAGAGGTAGCAGTTCTACTGCAGCACGTCTAGATGATCCCATTGTTCCTTTGCCCGACGCTCCATGTATGACTCCTTTTCAGAGCGACAACGGTGTTCAGTCATAGATAGATGATAACTATATGCAGTGTTTTTCAAATATATGCAGGCTTCAGTGGGAATGATAGATTAAATGTTGATAAAACAGGCTAATGTTGGAACAATGGACGTGCCTTAAACTGATGGCTTTACTCATTAATGCCACAAGATGGCAGTAGGTGGCCTGCACTGTTAACTAAACAGGTAAGATGTGATGCAGGGAGTGTGCCAGTAAGCTGTTAGGTGACACGCATACATTATTATTATTTTGAACTTTTTTCACTTCTTCTAGTGCTGGAATGTCCTTAAACGGCTTCTCATGTCAGAACTGTGTCTTTATATGTTGCCTCTTGTCACCAGGCAGTAAGGGAGCTGCCCCATCCATGTGAATGAGTTCACAGATATGGAAGGGATCAGTCGGTAAGATTGTTGCTTATCTAACCTAAGACTCAGTTTGCATTTTAAAATTTTATAATTCATACCTTATGACCCTGTTTACCTGCCAGAGCCACTAAGATCTGTAAGTTCTTTTCAGAATTGTTAAAATGCAAACATTGATATGTTACAGATAAATGTAATACCTCATCAGTGTGGTACATTGGTTGTCTTTCTCTCATGTTGATTCTTGAATCAGGTTTTATTGACGTGCCCTTGTCTGTCTGACTCTTCTGTAGCTCTAAGGCAGGTGGCTGCTGTCCACAAGGGGCTCTATGATTCAGCCTCCATCACAATGGAGGTTGCACAAGAAAGAGGTCCTGAGGAATGTTGTGGCCTAACATTTTGCAACTCAGCAAATGAAAGAGGTGAGAAATAATCACAGTAATAAGTTGCTTAAAGGTTTATTTTTAATTCAACTAGAGTAAATTTCTTAATTTGAATTTATTTATTTATTTCCCCCCCCCCCATGTAATCTAAATTTATAACCGTCATGGAAATGTGTATATTAATATGTCTTTTTTTATGCACTACAGAAGCCTAGGAGACAACAAATGGACATTTCCTTACAACAGTCTACTACCTCCTTGTATCATGGTGTAAAGTAACAGGTTTCTGTATGTTCAAGAACCACTAATGTTGAGGGGAAATGCATGACTGTTTCTCTGATTTCTTTATTTTTATTTCTTTATTTTAATTTATAAAAAAAATACCCAAATAAATGTGTCCTTGTGTATACATACTTGCAGATTTTGACATTTCTGGGAATGTCATTTATCATGGTGCCATCTGTGAGGAGGTTCTATATTAATAACTTGCTTTATTTTTGGCTCAATTGCTTTTTCATAGTTTTATTATGAAGGGGGCAGAGCTGACAGCATTTCTGTAGTGAATGATCACATGGGTTCTCACTACACAGCCAACAGGCTGGCATCAAACCAACACTGCCAGATAAGAGGGGAGCTACACTTGTGATGATGCCAGTAGATCTAAAAGCCTTCATACTATTGTATTGGCATATTGTTTGTATGTTATTGTTGTATGTCTGTACACATGATTTAGAGCTGTTGTACCAAGCAAGATTATTTGAATATAAGCTTATAAAAGCCAGTGTTGAAGTTCAGGGGTTAAATGCAACCTTTAGCAGCTGAGTATTAGGGCTGGGTGATACTGCAAATTTTGACATCAACTAAATACAGAGTATGACTGATACTTTTTAGTTTAGATTAGCATCTTATCACTGTAGCAAATGTTAACTTAAGATGATTTTTTTTTCAAGATTTTTAAGTCTCCACATTGGATGGTAGATCTTTTGAGATGTGATATTTGAATTCTGGCTCCTCATTTACATTCTAAGAATCTCATCCATACAAGCTACTGCGTTAGACATGGAGTTAAGCTTATTATTCAAGGTTGTATATCTACTATGGGTGGTTTCGTAGTAAACTTTGTCTTCTACACTTGGGCCTTGAACCCTGGTCCCTGTGTTGGCTTCTAACACCCTGGGCCACAAACAAAAGCTGAGAATTATTTGAATTGAACTCTACATAACAGATGTGGACTACATTTAATTACATGACCATATATTTATTCATGAAAGCACACAGTTAATCCAAAGGTTATCTCCAAATAGAGAAAACTGAGGAATAAGTGACATTTTACAGAAAATATATCATTAAATGAACAAAAAAGCACTTGTCTAGAGCCACTGTCATGGTTTTTAGGGAGCTTCTAAATGTTCACGTGGGTCATTTCTGATGCTGCTGAATTAACACACCAAGTAAAAGAGCAATTTAAAAAAAATTAACCATCACAAGTTGACAACACTACAAAACCAGGTCAGATCCAGATTAATGAAAGCAAACTGGTCCCATTCCAGACACGCAATGATAAAAACTGAATTGTGAATAATAAATCTTACAAATAATGAAACACCCAACACATACATTGATAAAGCACAGGTGTAAGTGATAAAATGCATTTGTATTTCTTTATATCATGATATACAGGGTTTGTATGATTTCACTTCATCCAAATTGAACTGCACAGTAGTTGCACTTAAAATCAAATAAAGGATGCAGATTATAGGCTACATATTCCCATAGATGAAAACTGCATGACCAAAAACTCAGATGATACACCACAAATAGGAAATTACTGTTATGATTCCTAGGCTCAGATTGCAGTCCACAAAAAATGAGTTCAAACACCACGACAGATACCGAAGGCTTATTAAATACAGATGGTATAGATATAACTATTATATTGTATATTGTCATATTAAGATGTGGGACCTTTAAAGTGAACGTAGCAAACTGGTGGATACAAGATTTTAATGAATAAAAAACACGTAATGTTTGCTTTTAATACGGGTAAAAAAAAACCCAACTAGACAAGACAAAAACAAATTAATGTTTCTGCAGTCATCAATGGAACTTCAGTTGTGTGATACAAAATTGGCTGTAAATCTTCTGTACAATGCTTTTCAATGTACACACAGTAACCTGCACGTACGGTGATGACGCATGGACACACAACACCACCGTAAATACATGTTTGTTAGCAAAATGCTGCTGGTATCATTTGTTTCAGCCTATACTTTCATTTCATTTTAACTATGAGTGCGAAGGTTCTGTAATGGTTGTATCTGTTTTGTTTCATACGTGAAGCTAATGCTAAACTCCAAAGATTACAAGCTCACGTCAACGATATTTTGCTTCAAGTCAAGTGTAATCCTGATAAATCTACTGCAAGCACTTTCATTGATCAATACTTTCGTATTTTTATCACTGAATTTTAATTTAATAGCTTTTAATTTGAATTTGAATCTCAGAAAAGATTTTTATTCCGCTTCCTCTTAATTCAAAGTAAAAGCGCGAGCAATAATTTAAAATAAGTATTTTTCAATTGTCCTATTAAATGTGCAGTTTTTGTCGTTGCGGACTTAAATCTTTACATATAGCGTCTTAATGTTAAATACTATGCACGCTGTTACCGAATTATTTCTGATATATGATTAGAATATTAAATTCCTAATCATACTTTTACTTCGTTAAATGCACCGGATGATCACGTGGTGTATGACGTCATATGTAAACCACGGTTAAGATGGCGGCCGCCGGAGGAGAATCCTCTTCTCAGAATGTGTCGGATGAATTATTTCAAAATTTTTATACGGAGGTACGTTAAAGTCTTTGCTGAAATATCTGCTGTAGAATTCTTTACTATTGTTAAGTTGGCGGGAGTCAGTTTATTTAGTGGTTCTCACGTTTATCAACCGCGAGGCCTCGTAGACCTGACCATCAGCTAACATTAAGCTAACATCCGCTAAACTGCTGTGCTTTAATGAATCTGGCGGTATGAAAGAGTCCCGAAGATCCGTCACGATTAATGATTTTAACGGAGCCAGCCACCGCAAAAAACCCAAATGTCATGTGCATGATGTTAATTATTGGTTAGACAATTTAGTCCTGTTTCAACTGCAACGCATACTCTGTAAATAACATAACATGTAAAAAACATACACAGGACAAAGCAAATGTATTTACATGGAGATTTTACGTGAGCATGTAGTTTGTTACATTGTAGGTAATGAAGAAACAGAAGAACTTCTCCAGTGTCTATTTATGCTTAACTTATCTATACTATACTGTTAATCTAGGTCCTTTGAGCTAAATCTAATAGAAGAAAAAGTCGTCACACTTGGAACCAGTGATGAGTTGAGTCAGCCAGTCTTCAAAACCAACATGTGTTTATTCAGTACAAATGCACAGTAAAACACACGGAGACACCCCGGGGAAGGTAACTGAGAATTCTCCTGCTTTTATATGATTTCTATGAGCTCGGGCCGTTATTTCCCGCAACCTCGAGCTCCTCCTATTAATTTCTGGTCTTTCCCGTACTTTCCACCATTAGATATTCTTGTCTAACTATACCCGTGTCTGGTTCGCGTTCCATACCTTTTTTTTATATATGATTTTTCGGACTCAATGGGTTGGGCCTTACTGCATGCCTTCTTTGGACAGTAGTTCTTCTTCGCTGGGAATCAGACACCCCTAGGTGCCAGCTAGACTGGAGGTAATTATCACAAACAACAGCTGATGAGCTAAACACAGCCAAAGGCTACTGACTGCTACTCAAATGCAAAGAATTCATTTAGCCAATTATTTTCATCAGTAACAAACAAGTATTCATTAAAAATGTTTAAATTATCAAACATTTTTTAGAGTTTTCATTGTTTTACAATTTTTAGTCCATCTCATCTTCCAATCTACAGTCCATTTAAATTCTTATATGTATAGGTGACCATTTACGTTTGTTAATATAGAACTTTACAAATAAAGTAAAAGGTTTAGAATAAACAGGTTTTATGTGGAGCTACATCAGGCTCACCATAAATACACATAGTAACTGCCTCATATTTTCCTGATTAACTATGTTTTAATGTTTTTGTTCATTTACTTCTCAACAGGTGAAGCAGATTGAGAAAAGAGACTCAGTGTTAACTTCTAAGCAGCAGATTGACAGACTGCTTAGACCGGGTTCATCGTACTTCAACCTTAACCCTTTTGAGGTAACATGGCATACTCACGTTTGTGTATTGTCAGATTGTAATTTGTAATATTATTTGCTTGGTTAATGAATGATGAAAATGCCTCTGGCAAGCAACTGGAGCCTTAATGGCAAATGATGAAAAACAGAGGAAAATGTGCTGAAGGAAATGCAAAAACAAAAATCGTTTTGTATTTATTGTGGTTTGTACCACTTTGTATTTTAGTGCACTGAATAATATACATGATTAGTGATTTTATTTGGAGTCTGCAGTAAACAAACATGTTCCCTTACATATGTAAAATTAATTTAGCAGATTTGTTCATATGAATAGCATCACAAGACTTTATTTATGTCAGTATGTTGTGACACATTTTACCTTTATCACATAATTGCAGTGCCTCAGATTTGGATGTTGCATGTTAAAGGAGAAGTCCGGTGTGAAATGGTTTACGCAGTGTTAATACGTGATGCTGAGAACTAACTTCTGCCAC
>JAPTGW010000003.1:34766512-34777940 GCA_029814545.1 Apogonichthyoides opercularis
TTTTAAAGCTCTGGATACTTTGACATTGCTTGTGATGTGAATCCAGTCTGTTCCACAGTTTAACTCCACATACAGACGCACAAAAACGCTTCCTGGTTGACTCACCAAACAAGGTCAGAACTGTCACAGTTTAGTCTGAACCATGGACCAACAAACAGCAACTTAGCAAAGATAATAACATCCCATAATAATTTTATACCTGCATAAGCCTCATAATCAAACTCACCCATGTAGAAGAAACACTGTGATTTCAGCATCAAACTCCATTCTTTTCATTTAAAGCTATGTCCAGTGGAGAAAACAACAACAACAACAGTGATTCTAGCTTTTATCACCTTGTTACTTTATTTGACCTTAAAAGTTGTTTCTTAATGGTTGTCATCCCATCTGGTCACTTTCTGATGCTTTGGTCAAAGGTCCTGTGGTGTTAGTTTTCCTCATCATGGGAGACCAGCAGAGTGACTCACTACTTCCTCTTGTGGTCACATAAATCCATAAATGGTCTAAATAAATTCAGTTCATATCTGTACAATCCAATACACTGGTGTCTTTGGCAGAACTTCAGAGCCCTTTATTCTAAACACTGTAATGGTACTTTTAGGTCAGGTTGATATTTTATTCTCTTAAGATCCAGCAATGGGTTTTCTGTCCATGTTTGTGGACAAGAGTTTCACAGCTTTATCACAAAAACATACAACCACTCAAAATAACAAACAAAAAAAAAGCATCTGAAAAAACTGTTACATCATGATGTTTCCAATACAGGCAATTATTTAATTTTTAAAAAGTCAAAACTTGTACTTTCCTGACATTTCTTGGGTCTCAGGAGGTTAAAGTGAAAATACTACATATGGCCACTTTTAAGAATGAAACATAACAGTGACTCTGCCATAAAATGGTCTGTGTCAGTACTTTACTATGCATATTAAGTTTTTGACTCTTATTACTGCTGTTTTAATGTTTGTACTGCATTTTGCAACTTTAGATGTTTAATGTTGAGCCCATTTTAACAACTTTATATACTGTTAGATAGTTAAATCTACATAATGCATAATATTCTGTGAGCTCACCATATTGCTGTAGCATCAGTGAGGACCTCCTTTCTCTAAAAAGTACAGTTTTATTCCTGATTGAATCAAAAATGATTTCTAAAAGAGGTTATTAAATCAAGAAGGAGATTTGTTTTCAACCTTTCAACCCATGAAGGAACACTAATTGCTTGAGTTTAGTTTGACATTAGAAATGAACACACTTGGAGATACTTAATGTTTAGTAACAAGAAGGAACAACTGACTAAACAAGAAGTAAAATTAGATATTATATTATGTCTAAAGATGTCAAGATAAACATAGTGAAGTATAAGTATAAAGCTGTGCCAAATGGAAATATTCAAGTACAATCTTGTCTTCATGTCAAACATGTGGTTTTTATAATGAATTTTCTATTTAAAAGTATTGTTGCACTATGTAATTACTCAACCGCAGGATTTATTTACTCAGCTTTTCCACTTCTTCCTTTTCTAATCCTATCATTCATCGCTTCTCCTACCTTATATTATTTTAACTTTCCCTTTCCTCTTTGCATTTTTCTTCAGTTCCTTATGACTTTTCTTTCCTCCTTGTATTTGTCCTGTCCTTCAGTGTTTCCTCTCAACCTTGTTATTGTAACGGGCAAAGACAGTTATTAGTAAAGACTAGCTGTTCACATCACTAAGTCAAAAATACCTACTAAAGCAAACAACACTTCCAAAAACTGTCATCTTGAAAGTTCCTGTAAGTTACTGGACATATGTAATATCTGATTTTACTTCTTATTAAGTCTTCAGAAAGCACATTAAAGTTGGTGTTGCCTATTGAACATGCCACACGAAATATAACCACATTATATATTTCTAGAGCTATAATGAATCATTCCGTTTATTCTGATTGGTTGTCATGTGTCTGCATCTCATGTATGTTTGTGTTCTTCTGTCTTAGACTGCAGACTTGAGTGTCCAGTATGTAGGGAGGAGTACTCATTAGGGGAATCTGTCAGGAAGCTACCCTGCCTCCATTACTTCCATAGTGAATGTATAGTGCCTTGGCTGGAGCTGGTAAGTGCACTACAAGGAGGGGTTTAAAGCAATGGTTCACAGTGTTTTTCAACTTAAGACCCAAAGGAGAATTTTGCTGTCTCATCAGGACCCAAACCTATGAAATTATGTCATGAATTGACAGATTTACACTTTTACTGACTCGTTCACCGTCAACGTATGTGTCTTTACTGTCAGTCAAATCTTTTTTTTTGTTGTCATTTTAATGTTTTTATGTAATTATTGTCTTGTGCATTTTACATCATGTGTCTTTTGTTACATCTTTTTCAGTTGTGTTTCCAATGTGATTTTAGTATTGTGTCTTCAACATCATGTTAGCCTTCTTACATCATTTACATCATTTTTGTTTTGTTATTTTTTTATATTAAGTCCCTTTGTTAAGCCATTTCATCTAATTGTATCTCCAATGCCATTTTAAACTTGTTGCAATGATTATGACTGAGTTCTACTCTGCATTTAACATGACTTTGCTTACATCAGTACTTATAAACTAATCTTCTGTTTCAGTTAGAAAAATGAAGTCATGTTTTATTTTATTACTATATATTTTCCTTTCCGCTAAAACCCAGTTTGGATCCTGACTCCAAGTTTGAGAAACAAGGTTTAAAGGTCTCAAAATTGTCATGAAAGTTTTAAGAGAAACTTTTTTGTTACCTAAATGCATGTTAATGTTTTCCATCGGTCTAACTTTTTTATTTTTCATATAAAATTCCCCCTTTTACAGCATGATACCTGCCCAGTATGCCGCAAAAGCTTAGACGGTGTCGATAACAGCCTCCCGCCCACATCAGAACCTCCAGAAAGCCGCTCCATCAGGACAGAGCAACAGGAGAGGCAGATGATCTGAGAAACGGGCCAAACAACTCTACCTCTGATGATGTTTTCAGAAACATACTTTTTCTTGGCTCAACCTCAGGTTTCCTTCCCTGCGGACTAGAATACATTATGCATCACAGTCAAGTATTTTAGCTTAAATCTCACTTGATTTATGCATCTCTGCTAAGGACCTTTATGTTTCTACTCCAACATCTTTGCCATCTTTAAGCTACACACAAATGGACCTGGCAGTTTGCTGACAAGATGTGGAGGTGAAGTGTCCTTCTCGCTACACTGCCCTCTTAGGGGGTTTTCTGAATGACTGCCTCAGATGTCATGAACTAATCACCACTGAGCTGCCAGTGGGTGTCAAAAAGATGGGAATTCAGAGTTATGAAGTACTGCTTTTGCATAAAAGCTGTTGGTGAGACGTTTCCTTAACGCAGTAGGCTGTTGACCTTTTCAACCTGGTCTGATTCATTGTTCCTCTTTACAGAAAGCTGTAATTAAAGACCAACTCTGTGACCCGCACTCTCTGCAACTTCTTCTTCCTCCTTATTAAACAAGTTTCTGAGTAAAACACTATATGTTAATGTACATCTGATCTGAGTCTTGGCGTTTTCTTTTAAATCAGCCTTTTAGCTTGTTTAGGTTAATTCTTAAATACCGGTGACTTCCAAAGGATATTTTCCCTCTACATTTACACTTTTCTATGTGAGTTATCAGCATTTCTTATCTCTCTATATTTCTTATCTCATCTAATATCGCTAATATTATCCCTTGCATTTTGTATTTTTCAATAAAAATCAGGTATGGTCCTACAATTCATTTAGTGAACATGTGGATGTTCATAAAAGTTCATTCAAAGTAGATTTAATAGTTATTATTTAAAAACAGAGAAAACTGAAGAAAAAATTCAATTTTTGACAAATTATATCATTAATTAAACACAAAATCAAATCTACAGCCCGATTTATTTCTTAAACAACATGCGTTTTATTAGTGAATCAATGTTTTAGAAGATGGTGGTGTTTACACATTGACTATGGAGTCTCTAAACATCCAAATGGATCATATCTGATGACAATGGAAAACTGAGAAAATAAATTTTACCTGAATTGTTTAAATCCATTGATAGAATTAGTGATTAAATAGTTATTAAATATTTTAGATCAGTAGGCCTTTGAGGGTTATTTGGTCGGTCTGTTTTACCGACTCTTGGCATGTTTGAGACATTTCATGTGAACACTGCATTTTGTGGTCAAACTAATATGACAGGCTTTTGTCACGTTGTGGATTAAAGAGAATCAAATTCAACATCTGACTTTTATACATATGCCAGCAGACCCATATATAATGTGAAGTATAGAAAAATTATGTAAATCTTAAAAATAATACTTCTGTTATTATTTTACTGGCTATCTCTGGCCCCTGAACTAAAATGAGTTTGACAGCCCTGGTCTAATCATTTAATAAGATAATGACCTAAAAGCCAAAGTTTTTGCAGGTGCAAACACAGAAAAGCCTGTAAAAGCTTGGGCTATTTCATAACTGTCCGATTAATCGATTACAAAGTAATTCCCTCAATCTACCATTCGAATATTGAAATCTTTTTTCTATGTTGGAGGATAAAGGCAGTCATAAGCGTCCAGAGCAGGATGATTCGGGTCTATTTGTGGACGCGGTGGCTCCCACTGCCTCCTCCCCGGGCTGTGTGTTTATATACTGGGCTAACGTTCTGTTGACAGTGTCCGTGGCAGCGGACAGAGGCTCCGCCGGTTTGACAGTTGACTGTTGCATACCAGTAAACACACCCTCGGCTCGAGCTCCAAACACGGCTCTCCGAGTGAACCTAAAATAGTGTAATAATGAAATGCAGACAGTTTTGTCAATGACCAGGGACCACAGGAACCGCGTACGACCGACATTTGCTCTCCTCTCCTTCTCTCCCCCTCCTCTCGCTCTCCCCTCCGCCCTCCTCGGTCCGTCCTCCTCCCCTCCCTCCCTCCTCCCAGGGACTGAGAATGCCCGTGTTGTACTGACACAGTAGCGATACGGGCTGAGCAGACATGGAGGCCCGATTAACGAGAGAGGCCCGTGCTGACACATCCAGGCCCAGCTAACGGCGAGTCGGAGCTGACTTTGGAGCATCTCTGGAATTATTACGGATACCAGTCGCTGTAAGGAAAAGGGAATTTAGGACCGAGGAAGAAGAAATAGAGGGAGATCCATTTCGGGTCTCTGTTGATTCAACGCAGCCGCCATTTTGTTGACAGTTAGTGTTTTTTTAATAACCTACACGGCGCTGCATCACTTATTTTATATCACTGGAATATAAATCGCTGCTGTTTTTCTGCGTCTTATTAAGTCGATTAAACTATCAGTCTGTGTTTGAACCATCGTTGGAGGAATTTTGCGGTTCAGCTCACTTGCTAGTGCATCGTTAGCCGTTGTAGCTGAGATGTAGTAACACGAGTGCCTGCGAGAATGTGACGGAGATGTAAGATTATGTACATCACTTGTCCCGGGTTGTGTCATATTCGCTCGGTTTACACAAATTGTAGAATAGCTGTAGGCGTTTAGTACTCATTTGCAGCATACAGACACTGCAAATTGTACCCATTCACAACGTTTTTTTCCTAAATTGTCTTCAAACAGGCAGCTGATAGATGGCTAGTTAGCCGCTGCCAGTGCCATTGATACTAAATGTAACGTTAGCACAGCGTGTCTATTATTGGACGGATGGTAGCTACTAGCTAGTTACAAAATAAACATACCTTTTTACAATGCCTGGGTTATATTAAGCGCCAAGTAGATGCGCCACCCTTAAGACTTTATTGCTTTGTTTGTAATGCTAAGAAAATACTTCAATAGATTTCAGTAGTGGGCTTTTACCTTCTCAACTTTGTGTTTTGGGGCTGGCAAGGTTAATCAATTTTAGGACGCTAAGAGCAGTGAGCTGATAGGGATTGATATTTGGGTTGCGTTCAAGATTAATACCTTGTAATAAACTACTGTGCACATCTGGAAGCAGGTTTGTAATTCGGTTGTAGCTTAAATACGTGCGGCAAAGTGCTAATTTCAGGTAGTCGCCTAATGAATATAATATAATGAAATATTCTCTATTCTAGACGCTCTCTGATATTCTTATTTTTATTTTGGCTGTGTAGCACTTGGAAGAAAAAAATGTGGCCACCACGTTGATACACACGAAGGGAGGACACAGAGCAAAATAATGTGAACACCGTTTCTGATCGATTACAGAGGTAAGTGTGAAGACATTTTTGAAGGATGTTGTGTGTTAATGTTGTTGTTGACATAGGAGTAGTGAATCAGGTTGCGCACTGGTCCTGTCAAACTCTCCGTGAGATTTTACAATGTTTACACACGAGTAGATGTTTGCAAAATTATTTCTCGGCTGCATGCAGACTCTAACGCCTGCTAAAGCGTGTCTTTGAGTGTGTTTTCTTTTTCGGTTGAAGCAGTAATTAGGAAATGACTAAACGGCGATGAATTTTCTGAGTGATTATGAATTCATGTAGTGAAAATCGTTCGTAAACTCAGGAGTTTGTCCCTTTAGGGGCTGTGTTGACTGTACAGGAAACCGAAAGCAAACAACCTTATTTGGGTTACTCAGTCCGTTGCAGCTGGTCGACCACGTTTTTACTAAGACTTAATGATCTATATAAGCACAATTCGCAAGCAGTAAACTGGGCATCAAGAAGGTGGGTCCATGCATTTTCTCGGTTTGCACAGATACAGCCCGTTTCCGTCCGATGGGTCTGACTGACACCTGTCATTCCGCTTAATTTACTGCCGCCGTTAACGCAACTGTTTTGTCTGTAGTGCTGATGAGATATTTCGATCATCACAGTCTCAGTACTTCCTCTGTGATATAATATAAACTAATGGAGGAATAAAGGAATTTGGCCGCTCTCACCCTTTGCACGTCCCCGTACTCATATCTTTGGAGTGAAAGCTTGTGGAATGACAGGCGGGCTCTGAAGGCAGACGCCAGCCCTCATGTGAATAATGTGGGGGGTGGAGGGGCTGGATACTATTGCTATGGCCAAAGGGAAATCAGCAGTTATGAACAACGTGTGCAAAAGTGAGGAGGGAGTGAAAGAAGGGAGGGAGGAAAGAAATGGGAGGGGGCGCGGGAAGTTGTTTACTACGTTTCGGCCTGCTATGCTATTTCTTAGGTTGTGAGTCTGATATTGATTATTGATCCACTGATTTCACGTTGAGTTTAGGCCTTTATTCACGTTGGGGCTACATTTGTTTCCACTTAAACGTTTTGTTTTTTCATTAAAAGTGTAAGAGAACAAGCAAAGGTATGACAGATCTGTCCTCCAAACTTTTCTTATTCTGTTTCTCGGTATGACTGTACTAAAAGAAATTATTGAAATGAGTCATACTGGCTTTGTAAATACAAAACTTCCTCAATGCCGAGTGTTACAACAAAATGCTTCAATTAATCACGTAAAAACGATTTGGTAGTATCAGATCATTCATACAAGAGCAAGTGCCAGTAAATGGCCTGGATTAGCTTGTTAGAGGTGAGAGAAATGTTTTGACTTTCTGAGAGAGGCTTTTCTCTAGACTTGTGTCAGTAGCCTCTCACAGAGTTAGGTACCACAGTGGCTTATTTTTGGCATAGCTGCTGTCAGGGAGCGGAAGCCGCTCGTATCATAGCAGGCATTTCATATAAAAGAATGAGGAGACCATTTGTCACTCCGTAAGAAGGACACCAGGAACAGAATTAGGGGGGTGGTGGGTGAAATGTGTTTTTGATTAAAATAAGAACACAGGGACTTTAGTTTGTGAGCTGTTACTACTGCTTTCCAAGTTTGTGAAATAAAGGAGGAAGAGGATGGAAAAGCTTAAAGAAAATTGTGAAAGAACACAGAGATTGATGGAGTGTTAAAGAAAAGAGGGAGGTGTGATTTGAGTATGGTATGTGTAGTGAGGGGGAGTCTGCAGTTTTGAGGCGAAATGGAGTGAGTAATTGAAGTAAACACAGAAAAGAGGGCGTGGGGAACTACAGGCCAGACTCCAAAAAACGGGCTGCATTTACTGTGTGGTTCAACAAAAAAATAGTCTCTACTACTGTTTCCACAGTTATAATCCAAAACAAACTTAGTCTGGGACTCTGTGTAGGGCAGAATCCTTTTTTTCGCTTGCTGTGATGATTGTATGTGACGACTTGTGTGACTTTCCCAAGGCTCCATTAAGAGGCTTCTTTAGTGCTTTCCACTAATGCAGGGCACAGAGAAACCACCGGCACGTTGACGCTCTATCACTCACTCAGTTGCTGTTGGCCAAGGCTGGGAAAGGCGGTCAGATCCTCTGTCTAGTCCCAGAGGGCCCAATGTGCTGAGGTCACACTTCTGAATTGCCTCCAAATGACTTCACCCAGAGAAAGCACCTGCTTGGGGGCGAATCCGCATTAAATCACTCAGTGGCCATTGGGAGCCATAGACAACTTTATTGAATTGGGCTGTCCTCTAAGGAACGCAATTAGGAAACATGCTGCTCCTGTGCTCACATTGAGAATGAACAGTTTGCCACTATTACAGAAGAAAATACGCTGTAAGACATATCTAGTTTGGCATCATATCTTGTCATATCTAGAAAAGATGTTGCAGCACTAATTATTAACTCTGGGCCTTGTGGGGTTTATAGTTCTCCAGTAGACAATTGAGAGTCCTTGAGGCGAGGGATACATCTCAGATCTCTCAGGTAGAAAAAACCTTGCCAGGGTAAATAGGTCACAGATTGTTACAGGTTGTGAGGACAAACACACTATAAAAAGTCACCTAGACAGGAGGAAGGGCAGCCTCTAACCAAACAGATGATAAAAATTATTTCCTCTCTGTCTCTGGCTCCCCACCATCATTCTTTATAGGGCATTTTATACTTCTTAGTTGTAGGGCATTGTTTAAGACTGTCAGTGTTTTTGATGATGTGTTGCAGTGATTAATGCGGATTTTTTTCCCCCCTTCTCTCTTTCTGCTCTACTTGTCTACACTTCTACAGTTGAAGGACGGAGAAAGAGGGCTGGACAGCCGAGGAAGGGAGAGAAGCCACCTCAAAACAAGGAGTGCTTCGCCCTCAGCGTTATCCCCCTCCTCCCTTTTCCCTCTAAAACCTCCCCACTAACAGAAACTCTACCTGTTTTCACAACATCCTCTCCCTAGTAAATCTCAACACCCCTTAACGTTCAGATGGATCAGAAGATTCAAGGGGGAACTGCATCTCCATGCCCTCTTCTTGCGGGTGCTCCCACAGGGGAGCGGGAGAAGGAGGGTGGGGGTGGAAAGAAAGAAGAAGAGGAGGATAAGAAGAGAGACAGAGAGAAGGAGGGAGCTGCGACTGTCCCTACAGGAGGTGCTGGAGCAGGTGGGCCAGGAGGTCCAGGCGGTGACCAGTCCCACTTCTCAATCAAAGAAAGCAGCCTATCTGAAGGCAATGTCAAACTCAAAATAGGCCTTCAAGCAAAGCGCATGAAGAAACCCCCGAAGATCTTGGAGAATTATGTGTGTAGGCCTGCCTTCAGGGCCACTGTGAGGCATACTTCTCGTGGAGGAGGCGGTACTAAAGCAAACCGCACAGCAGCTACAAGTAATGGGACAGGCAGTCAGAACCCGAGTCCTACACAAGCCAGGGACAAAGAGAGGGAACAGAGTCCCTGTGTCAACAAACCAGCCTCTTCAGCAACTCCCTCTGCTAAAGCACCTACACCACCTCCACCTGCGCCTCCTCCTGCCAGCACTACCACCCCATCACCTTCCCAAGTGAATGGGAGTGCCCCAGCAAAAAAGGTGAGCAAGCAGAACATATAGAGTGTTAGCCTTTGGATATTAATTAAAGTTAGCAATCTACCAGATCTGAGCATTCAGTATTCTAATATACTACCAAATATACTGCCTATTCCCAAATGTGTTTTATGCGATTATATTACACCTGAAACATCTACATAAATATTAAGAAAATTGCAATTTAGACAGGGTGCAATATCTAAATAGCAGGAACTCTAATTTTTCTGATTATGGTCAAATTTGTCAAAACATAACATTGTAAGCATTTTTAGGCTATAAAAATGACATGCATATTATATTGTCCATATGCAAGAAAAAATGCTTGATCCAAGAAAAGTAATTTTTATTTCCTTCATTTCATAACATTTTACCTTTATAAGTTTTATATTTAATAATTCCAATAGGATTTATTTTGCTTTCAGCCCTGGAGTACATGCATTTGTACACTTGTTTAAAACACTATTATCATCAGCCATCAGTAGGCAATGGTGACCTAAAGAAGTTACCCTAGTAATCACCATGTTATTGCACAAGTAAAAGGCCGAGCATAAATTGTTCTTTAGATTTCATTGTGTTTTGTGTTGGCCTCTCTATTCATCATGCACCGCCCCCCATCGGTGACCCCCCTCTGTCTGTGGCGTCTATCCTCTGTCTCTGCTTGGTCATATCCTCTCCTCCCCCTTCCCCTGGTTGACCTCTCTCTCCAGCTCTCCCTCTATGTCCCCAGTCTGACCCTGATAGCTATTATTGAGTGTAAACCCCTGCCACTGCGCATGCCCAGTTACCAGCTATGGTTAGAGTCAATCTTATCAATAAATTGCTGTTTGTAGAAGGATAAAGATTCCCTTTGCTGATTGATTGTACTTTTAGCCGTGTCTGTCAATGGCCAGATGTGGCCTTTTCAGTGCCAGATGTGCCATATCTGCTTGCAAATTTGTCAAACTCTGTCACTCAAGCTGGTTTATATTTTGCATAAATTTTGTTTACATGAAGCATACATCCTTTCTTTTTTTTTTTTTAAGAAATTCATCTTAACAGTGCAAATTATTACTAAATTACTACCTTTTATTCTCATTAATCACATTCTGTTTTGTTCTGTTTTGTTTTTTTGTAGGGTCTACCAAAGATGGATTGCAAGTCTGATACAAAGCCAGACACAAAGTCAGCCACCACCGTATCTGAGAGACCCCTTAATCTGCACCGCTCTCCACCAGACAGCAAAACACATCCCTCTGGAAAGAAAACACCCACTCCACAATCCAACCCCAGGACAACTTCGCCTTCTCCACCTTTACCTACATCAAAAGAACCCAGCTTTGAAGGTGTCAAACCTCCTCAATACACCTATAGCACTGAAAGTCAGCGAGACAAAGACAAAAATGTTCAAAACTGGGGAGCCCCCACGGTCACTGAGAAATTAGCTCAACTCATAGCAACTTGTCCACCATCAAAGACTACTAAACCAATCAAACCTGCAAAGATTGAACCGTCTCCCCCTCTCCCCAGCTCAGGCTTCATGGCTCCCACAGCCAAGCAGCGAGACAGGGCTATGGCCAACAGAAATACATATTCAAGAATGGTTCACCTATCTCCACCACCTCCAGTGTCACGGCCGCCTGGTCGGCCTTACGGTTCTAGAAACAAAGATAGTGTTTTAGACAGTTCATCTCCTCTTGCACCTTTGAGAAAGGAGGATGCA
>JAPTGW010000003.1:35846783-35856975 GCA_029814545.1 Apogonichthyoides opercularis
AAAAAAGAACAAGATGTTTTTGGCCACATTCCTCTGTTCTATATAGTATACAGTTGTATAGATATAATGTCACATGTAATCACGTGTTTGGCAGCAGTGGGCATGGAAAAGTGAATCCCTTTAAAATGTCTTCAAAAATGATTACATACACTGTTTAGTTCAGTCAGCATTAACAAATATGGAGGGTGTTAAAACAATACTGTGATTATGACAAGAAAAATTGTGCCACTTCAGAGTAAATCTGATTAAAAGTCGTACATGTGATTAAACTTGTACCTCAGGAAGGAAACACACAGCTATTTATGTGACTGTATTTGTATCAATACTGAAAATCCAGTTACTAAGTTGTAGTCTCGGATACACAAACACATCACTGTGTATCATCTTGTTGAAACGGGTTACATTTGATGTTATTAAGGTAAGAGAGTGTGACTAACTGCTGCTCCCACTCTAGTGTCAATTTCCAAATATTGATTCTTGGCATGTTTGATATATTTGACGTAATCTGTCAAAAAAATACTAGGTTTTTTATATAAACTGCAGAAATCTCACAGTTGTAGTTTTAACTCCAAGGCTAATGCAGTTTCAAATGTTTTTACGAGAGAAACTGTTTAATTCATTATGAACTGTGTCCACGACTCATACAGATTAATCAGAGATTTTCTATTTGTCCCTTCATTTCTTCTGCATTTTCATCTTTCATTCATGATGTTTGGACAGGCTGGAAAGGGAATTATAAAGCATACCAGACAGTGATTCAGCGTTCACAAGAAGACATTTAACCAGGCGGCAGAGATGTGTGAGGCATTCATGGTCCTCGATATGGACACTCTGATGCTGTGTTTATGTTCTCATCAGTGCGTTTTGTCTGTCTTCCCCCGTCTATCATCTCCTTTCCATGTTCTCCATCAGTTTGAGACTTTTGAGTGATGCAAACATCCAGACCTATAATTTTTCTGCGCTGTTGAGATCAATCGGTGTGGTTTTTTTAAGTGAAGACACAGTCACATTGAGATAATTCTTTTAGTTTTTGACATAATCTGAGCAGTTTTCTCACCCTTCAACCAGCAGATTGATGGCTGAATTAGCAAACCATAGAGATTTCTGTCACTATGTAAAATCAGATAAAAAATAGTGCTATAGACAGTTGACAGTGTAGGATTTACCACTAAATTCTATATGTCACAATAGAAAATTATGGCGTGAATTAGGCTTTTTGTTGTCTGATAACAATGTATTTTAAAATAATTGTAGATCTATATTGTCAGAATATTTAGAAAATACTTCCAGGAAATGAATGTTTCAGGGTTTTTATGGGTTTAGTATGTTCTGCTTTAATATTTTCTATTGTTATTTGCCTAAAATCGCTGAATTTTTACAGATCTTTTTTTTTTTTTTTTTTTTTACTCCAGAGAAATGTGAAATCATCTGTTAAAGGATGAACTGTATAAGCCCCACTAAAAAGCCTATTTCCATGAAAAAAGCCTCTATACAGGCTTAAGTCTTTTCACTCCAGTGGGATAGAGTAATCTCATCCAGAGTTTTTTTTTTCTCTTTTTTTTTTTTAATGCTTAGTTGCTTATAATAGTAGGGAAAACCCTGATTTTTATGAATAGCAGAGTACTCTCATGTCTAAGTTTATTTGCATTAAAAACTGTCTATTCAGGTTGTATGGTGTATTTCTCTCCAGTTCAGTGAGAAGTCTTAGAGTTTTTTTCTGTCTTCAGCTTAGCTCAGCAGCTGCGCCTTTAGTCTTACAATGGAAGGGAAAACCCCTGAAAATGATATGTCATGGCATGACAGTGTAGCTCAGTGAAATGATCGGGAGAATTTGTAAGCTCTACATTTGGCCATGTGATCAGTTTAGTTGGAAACTGATTTCATAAACCATAGCCTCATTAACATGTGGTCTGTGCTGTCTATTCCTGAAGGTTAATGCACCATTTATTAAAAGTGTAATAACTTTTTATTAGGGTAATAGATCCGGTCTTTACTTGAAACGAGGGGACCCACCATTGCAGTAAAAGTCCTGTATGAATATCCAGTTCTTAAAGATTGAATTACTTTATTTCCTTAAATAAAACCCAACTTCAATTAAAAGCTGGATCTCTGATAATAGCTGTGGTCAACATGAGCAAATAGAGCCTGACCACCAAATACAGAAGAAGAGACAAAGGTTGTTATGTCCTGAATCTACCTCGATTGTTAGGAATTCAATATTTGGGTTTATTTATTCATTAATTTACCTCTTAATTGACCAGGTAGATCAGATGAGAACCGATACTCATTTAGAAAGAGGCAGCAGTCAAATCCAACATAATATAAAAGGCAGAAAATGGTTTCATTCACAGTCGAGCAGTTTCATACAAAATGTAATAAAAACATTGCAATATACAACAGGGACAAACCAGGGTAGGAACATGAGAAATGATCATGGACTATTGACTGAATTGAGTTTGTGAAAGAGGAAAATGGAATGAGTGTACTCAGTTTTAGCTTTGTTGTAATTGGTTCCAGTCGCCATAAACGGCACACTGGAAGAAGAGTCAGCCAAAGGAGGTCTGGGCTTTAGGGATGAGCAGGAGATTGGAAGGGATTTTTACCAGTAAGGATTTCAATCAGTTGGTGGGAATGGAGCTATTTACTCAACATTCATACTCAACATGCTTGAGTATGAGTGTGCATGGTGATGTCTCAGTAACATAGAAATGCAAAAAAATTCACACTCATGAGATAAGTTTGAAGGATTGTAACTTGTAACGGGTACATCAAGTTCAACAGCACAAACTGCAGTGGATGAACATGAGGCTTTGTCCTAAAAATGACCAGCAGTATTTCACCAAGGGAATTAGAAACAAAAGCCTATTTGATTCATTTTCCGCATGAGGTATATCAAGATGTTTGTCAGTGTTTGAGGAAATACTACAACTGTTTTGAAGTAAAATAAAGTCATTACTTGTGCCCAGACCCAATGACCCAAATCAGTGCATATTGGAAAAGTTTAGAAATCAGACATTGGCCACTATCTGTATCTGTATCTGCCAGTGAATTACTGCTGATAACCATCAGAAGGCTCTTGTACTGCTTTCATTGAGGCCTACTCACTGGCATCCTTTTCATGGAGAGCTGCTTCAAGGAAAAATGGCATTGATTGTTTTAGAATTGTCACTGAATGTCCTTAAAAGACTGAAGTATCTTGTGGAAAAACAAGCTGACTGTTTTGTTGTCGTTGCTGTTTTGTTGAGTCAGATTCAGTTGTAGTTGCTTAGTCTGTTTTGCAGTCTGGAAATAGTATTCAGATGAAGTAGAAAAAAATATAAAATGGAAATACTCAAAGTAAGGTATTTATACCTCACATTTCTTGAATAGAGGTATCCATCTGCTGGTGCATCACAAATATATCATAGGTTTTATCTAAGGTCAGATATTGTAGCAGAAATGAAGAGGAAAAGTGGGATTTGTCATGTAAAGGTCCTCCATTTGGTTTTGTCTGTTAGACTGTTATATTTTGTGTGTTTTTCCCCTCTGTCCTGACACCATGTGTTAGTTCATAGGTGGATGCACACATGTGTGGTTGTTTGTGTTGTTGACAGGATGAGTAATAAACACAGAGGATGTTTCAGTAACCTTTCCGTCTCCATCTCTTCCAGGAGAGGAACAACGTCCTCACCACAGCAGCTGCAGGGAAGGTTGTCAGTTTTGTCCCTGTTGAGAAAACGATGAACTGAGGACCCCCCCACTTCTCAACCTCGCACATCTCTTCAGCACCCGCTCTTCACTGTCGCTGCCCTTCAGTAAAGACGTCAACCACGCTGCCTCACCGCACCTCTGCAGAGAAATGTGTGTGTGCGTTTATCTTCGGATGCATGACTGTGTCTGACTGTTTTTGGGCTGAAGAAAGAGGTAGCAGGTTGCACTTCCCCTCTCACCCTCTGAGAGGCACTTCTTTACGTGACTGACTTCAACATTTGTCTCCATAACTACAAAGCATCATGGGTAGGAAAAAGATTCAGATCCAACGGATCACTGACGAAAGGAACAAGCAGGTGAGTGACTTCATGTGTTATGGATGTTCAGTTCATAGTTGAGTTCAGTTAATTAGTTAATAAAAAAATAAATAACATGGGCTTGTGTACGACTTTTGTTTTCGACACTGAAATATTTGCGTAATACTTTGAATATAGGCTTAACAATGTGCGGAAAAACTTATACTACAATTACACAACAGGGCCCAAAAGTCCCCATCTGGATCAAACTAAGAAATAAGATGCTACATAGTTTTTTTTTTTTTTTTTAAAAAACAGTCTTCAATTTTCTAGAGATTATAAAGATTGGACAGGATTCATCATGCTCATCAGCCTTGTGAATGAGTGTTTTAGGGAGTCCACAGAGTCCAAGCCTGAACCGTATTAAGAATCTTTGAGTTGTGCTGGAGAAGACTTGACGCATTAGTCTACCTTTCCAATCAACAATACAAGATCTTGGTGAAAAATGAATGTAAATATGGATGTAAAAAGCATTACATGGAATAAAGAATGCCACACTCAGTATGTCCTGTAATCAAAGCTGAGGGCGGTCGAGTAAACTGGACTTCTTTTCGGCTGGGCAGTGTATTTTTACAGATATTCCATTTTATCTATATAATATGGTAATCATAACACACGTTAATCTCAAGATACTTCACAAATTAAGGTCAAGACCTTCAAATATTACTCAAACTCAACAAAACCCCAGAGTCAGGGGGAAAAAACTTCCTTAACAAAAGGAAAAAACCTCCAACAGAACTGGGCTCTGGGTAAACGACCATCTGCCTCGACCAGTTGGAATGAGTGGAAAGAGGAGAGAGAAAAGAAAAGGACAGAGAAAGAGCAACAGACGACACAGTCAGACACTAGGCAGGTTGGAGGCCAATGGCTTCCTATCAGGAACATGGAGGCTCAGAACCTGAAATGCCTGCAGAAAGGAGCAGGGGTAAAGATGGAGAAATACTGGAAATGGTCATTTTGGTTTTGAGGTCTGTACCAAACAAATAAACATAAAATGTTCTTTTAAGTCTGGAAAATGTGATCTGTTGGCCCAGACATCTCTGTAGCACCACAGTGCTTCATTATTAATGGTGTTTTATGACATATCTAACCATTTATCAAAAATGAGCAGATCCTGGGATATGGATATTGCAAATGGCCATACTGCAAATTGGATAGTATTTAAATTAGATGTTCAACCCTACTACATATCCTTTTGAGTATCACAGATCTGGTCCATAATTAAATTTTTTAAAAAACATTTCTTTAAACTATCAAAATATGTATTTATTGGTAAAACTCAAACTGTTTCAAATTTTACATGGTATGCAGCCATAATATTGTGTTAAAATAAACACATTTCAAGCCTGAGGCCACTACTAGACTTGTCATTATCGTCCTTAGTGTTGAGAGCCCTTTCGTGCTCCGTCTAGAGTGAACTGAGTGAACCGAGTGCATCTAAATATCAAGAATATTAGATTACATTTTCAAAGTTTCAACACACTACCCTGCAGCCTAAGCATCAAATTCCAGAGTTACAGCGTGATTTCAAAGTAAAGGCATCAGTTCAGTCACTTGAAATACAAGTCGGGTATTTGTAGATTACAAACTCCTGTTACAACTTTACATATCCTATCACATCCAGGGGTTAAAGTGTCCTAAACAGCTACTATAAAAACCACTTCAGATGGTCCATGTTTGAACAAGGTCAGTTGAGCAGATCAATTTACCCATTTAACAGTTTAGCTGTAAATATCAGGCTGACAACCTTCACTTACGATGAAAATGACACGCACACTCCACATGCCTTTATATTAACTATTTATTATGAATTCAGCACCACTTTACAAAAGCGTTTGTGTCAAAAGTCACACATGAATTGATTTTAAAAGCTCAAGATTCAGATGTTTTTCTCTTGTTATCGTTCATGGAGGCACACGGCAGGTCTTGGATTTATTCTGTCTTTATTTATTCTGAGGCTGCTCTGTTGCCCATTCGTCTTTGTTTGTGCCATTCTCACATTCAAATATGTGTCTTTGCAGCAGTGAAATGGCTAATGTGCTGTAAAGTGGTTTGTCCTCGAGTCTGCCTTTTTCAGCTTTGTTTGTTTCCTCTCTCCTCACAAGTCTTCACTGCATGAGGCTGCCACCCAGTTTCACAGCGTGAGATGGTGTTGGATGGGTGATGAGATGAGCCTGTCTTGTGCCAAAAGCACAGCTGAAAAGTTAAATTGTGGTTTCATCACACTACACTATATTTTGCCTCATGCTGTCAGCACGCCACATGTTTTTTTGCAATCTTCATAAAATCTGTTGTAAGACTGTGTTTTTTGCTTTTCAAAAACAGCATTAACAAATTATTTGAAGTCAGCCTCTGCTCAGAAACTACAGTGTGCTTAAATCCTTGAGCTTCACTGTGTTGATTCTTTTTTTCCATGCAAAGTCTGTTTTTGTTTCATGGACTTGTAAGTCGAATTTGTAACAATAGTGAACTGTTCAGCTTATACATTTATATCTTGCAAATCTGAAGAAATCACAGATCATACTCTGACTTAAAGGAGAGCAGGAAACAACAGTTAAGGAAACCTTTAAGTGTATGCAACTACACATTACACAAACTCACTTTTTGACCAGATTTTCTCATGTATTCTTCCCAGGTCACATTCACAAAACGAAAGTTTGGCTTGATGAAGAAGGCCTACGAGCTGAGTGTATTGTGTGACTGTGAAATTGCCCTCATCATCTTCAACCACGCGAACAAGTTGTTCCAGTATGCCAGCACTGACATGGATAAGGTCCTGCTCAAATATACCGAGTACAACGAGCCTCATGAGAGCCGGACCAATGCAGACATCATAGAGGTAAAGCCATGTTGAGATTTCATACTGTGGAGAAAACAGTTCTCATTTGTTACATTAGATATTACAATGTTACTTTTTTTTTTTTTCTTTAATCACTCAATAAAACCTTTCTTTCATAAACCCAGACAACACAACATATAGCATAATGGAAAAACATGAGTATAAATCAGCATCTTACCAAAAGACGACAGTTTCAGTGTTTCTACATCTGGGGTTAGTAATGCGTAGTATTGAAACTTATGTTTTGCAAGCTGAAGATGATTTCATTTTCAGAGTCATTAAGCCAGCAAATACATTACTACATGAGATTTGTTGTCTACATGAGAATGTTTTGAAACATATTACACCTGCAGCCGCAAACCGTCTTACGTCCCTAAAGTCTCATAGCCTTATTATGAGTTATTTGATGTCTGTGAGTTTCCATTCCTGTACTTTAACCACAAGTGTGCTACAAATTTCAGTGTCTTGTTACAAATTAATCAAAACAATATCATTTACTAAGATATTTGTTAAATCATCTCAAATTCAGATTGATGGGTCTTAAATATTTTCTAGTCATGTTAATAAAAAAAACATTAAATAATGAATACATTCCCTCTATTATTGCACCCTCTGTTCTTTTAGATCATGTAATGAGTCTGCATTATTAACTTTACAGAAGTTTATAGAAATGGCTAAATCAATTTAATATATAATAAATTATTGCCATTTTGCTATCGTTGTATTTACTGTGAATGACAGTAATTTCACATTTGTTGTGTATTTACATCAGAGGTTTTGTCTGAAATTTAACCTAAAATGGTGCTAAAAAGGTCTTTAAAAGTAAGCAGTGTATATGTAGTATATGTATATGTACTGTTTTTATGTAGATTTTGGACAAGTGTCTGGCAAATAAACAGAATTGAATATATACTATGTAAAGCAAAGCAAGTATATTTATATAGTGTATTTCATATACAACGGCAGTTCAACATGATTTACATAAGATGAGAAAATCTAGAAACAATACTGACTGCTTTTCCTTCTTTATTTGTGTAGACTTTGAGAAAGAAAGGCTTCAATGGTTGTGACAGTCCAGAGCCGGATGGTGAGGACTCAATTGACCAAAGTCCCTTAAATGATGACAAGTACCGCAAGACCACCGAGGACCTGGATGTTCTCTTCAAACGCTACGGAGTAAGTAATCTATAGGTTGAGGTCATCTTCATTGTCCCACAAGAGGAGATTAGTTAGGCAGGAAAAAAAATTCAATACTAAGTGCCATTAAGCACAGCTGGATGAGATGAGACATGGGGTCGACAAAGAAATGAGAACCTGAAGGAACAGCTTGAAACTCCTCCTGGAGTGAATGGGCTTGATGGTACAATACAACATTAACCCTGTTAAATGCTCATTTAATCCCTATTTACCTAAGACTAGAATTACCTGTGAACCTCAGGTAATTTGTAATAATGGCAGAGGTAGTTTGTGAGTTTAAGCCCATGTAAACAGACCCTGTCTGTGACCTTTTTAAAGGAAAAATTCCACTGCAAATGACCAAACCTATTTCAGCGAGCGCAGAGATCCTGTGGTAATGTTTGGCCTATGCAAACTGACATTTCTGTAATTTGGTGCGATATGCAACATTTCTTCTTTCTTCCGTGCATTTATTCAGACTATTTCCTGGTTGAAGACTGGAGTGACTGTGACGCTAATGACAAATTAAAGTTTTAAAACTGTTTTGGAAGGATTTCAGGAGGCTCAGGCTGCAATATAATATGGATAATTACTGAAAGTGGAGTTCAAGCCTTCAGAAAAGCAACATCTCAATATATTTTTCTACCTTTCAACAGTTAGTAGTTTTCGTATGAATGCAATCATGAAATGCACATGAAGGGTTCATTTCCAAATCACTCGTGGTCCACAGGTTATACTAGTCCTGTGTGTCTAAGGCTCTATAGTATAGTGTAGTTTAGTTAATATCATGTAAATACAACTCAGTTCCCTTCTTTCCCCTCAGTTCTTGTCTTTGTTGAAAAGTTAATTATCACAGATTTGGCAGTAGTTTGTCTACAGGAAACAGCTACTGGTGTGAAGTTTATCTAACTGGTTGTTTCACACTTGTTTTTTTTTTTTTTTCTGGATCCCTTTGCAGAAGACCAGAAACTTTAATCGTCATAGGAGTTAACAGATGGATAAAAGGTTTACAAGCAGTTCTGATGATGGTTGTATCCTGTTCTTTCTTGAGGCAAATTTTACCCAGTACAAAGGATAACCATTTAATTTACAGTGCTTTTATTGGTCATGCATCATTCACACATTAGCCAACAGTGTAACAAATATAACAACTGTGTGTTAAGCAGGTATAACATCTGACACATTAGATGTTTCCATCCAGATGTTTTTCTTACATATTGAATTTTAGCTTAAAAAAACCCAGAGGAAATGCACAAAGTTCCTGAAATATGAGAAAAAACATTTATACTTGGGAGATTTGGTTTGTGTTGATAAAAGGTAAAGCAAACAAATGCCACATTAGATGGAAACAACAATGAAATACAACAGTATAATAAAAGCTCTAAAGCTGAGGTTCAGTCTGAGGCAAAAGCTTGAGCCAACTTCAGATTTTTGGACAGAATGGATGAAATTCTGGGTCAAGGACATGATTACATCTATGAGGTCAACAGTCGATCCTTAGTGGAGGTTGTATGTTATCTTGAAATACTACATCTGTCTGGAAAAGTTTCAAATCATGACGATGATGAAGAACTAACAAACAGAAATGGATTGAAACGCACACATTTTTTTTTCTTTTCTAATTTATGAAAATTGAGTTACAACTTCGGTTATATTTGGATGGAAATGCACCTGTTTTCAAGCTGCTGCACCATCGTCAAAATAATACAGAATAACTTGACTCACATTAATAACTGCTACCCTGTCACCCTGATATTTAAAGCATCATAGAATAATTCCAAGGGTTTATTTAGTACTGTTAAGATTGTCTCTTCATTCCTGTATGCTGTCATTTAAAGTTCTGATAGAATTGAAATTGAAACTGAAATTTTATGCCTCCCTTAAAGAAATATAAAGCATGAAATAACTGCTTAACCCATAAAGACCCAAACATCCACTGGTGACCAATATCACTTGCTGATATAAAAAGTTAAATAGCTGTTGATCCACTAATCCTATGAATACATGTGAATAATGAGTGTAAAATGCAGTTTATCATATTTTCATGGTCATCAGATATGATGCATTTGGATGTTAAGAGGCTCTGTAGTTACCATGGAAACACCATCATCTTCTACAGCATTGATTCACC
>JAPTGW010000005.1:4286233-4298019 GCA_029814545.1 Apogonichthyoides opercularis
ATAAAATTCCCCTAAATGCAATTTACGGCATACAGGTTTGTCTTAATTTACTAAAACTAATTTGAAGCCATTGGCTTACACCAGAATCAGCCATTACACTCTGTCAGTTCTCCTGTGCCAGTCTGTCCACACTCCAGCAAATGGGCGTGTTGCCAAGACAACGGCTCACACATCTATCCATCCAGGACCACCTGGGGAAGCCCTCTAAAGGACATATTCAACTCCACTGAATATACAAATCTAAGCATGAATATACAGTACAAACAGAAATATGCTGTACGTGCCTCTGTACAAATACACATGCGCAATACACACCAAACTGCATGCTCCACCTCATCTGTTTTACACCACATTACACATGCTCACATGTCGGCATAACTAAGATCAAGCAGTGGGAGAGTACAGTATGTGCATAAGGGAATGCGAGTCACACAGCCATACACAGCTGTGTCCTTGAAGAATAAAAGCTGCAACAGGGGTTGCAATGTAGTGCACCCATTGACATTCTCGAAATGCATCTGTTATACAATAATATCTTCATTCCAGAGGGTGCAAAAAGAGCAGCATTATCAAAAAATATGTTTATTGTGCTCAGAGGCCAAGATATTTTATCTGCTGTTTGCAGCCTCTGATAAAGAGTGTGTGAACAGACAAGAAGCTGAAAAAGACAGATTATGTGTGAGTCTGTGCGAGAAAGAAGGAAAAATTGTGGTGAAGAGAGTTTACCAGTTTCCTATACTGCTGCTTCTCTTGGCGAAGGGTGGCCACCTCAAGTTTCAGAGCTCTGTTTCTCTCCTCCAGCAGTCGAAAACGATTCACGTTGTAGAAAGAGTGTCCTGTAGCTTGTTGAGATGAAACTTCATATCGTGACTGCAAGACAACATGAAGATGATGTATGTTCATCCTATTTACCAATAACATAATCCATTATCTCTTCATATTTACTGTCACTATTATTAGCAGGGCTTGTGTTAATATATTGTGAAAAAATTTTAGAAAGAGAACAAGCATTTGATTAATATAACTTATAAAAAAACGTTTTGGGATTCTGTCAGTTTTGCTTCCAGCGATGTATTAAGGCATTAGCTATTTCCTGCAGGGTCACTCACAGGGAGAGGATTATCAGGCCTGAAAATGAGGCTGGTACTGCAACAGGTTTTGAGCCTCAGCAGGATTTGTTCTCCTCAGAAATTTTCTTGATGGGGTAGAATGGCCTTTGAAACAGGATTTTCACTCTGACGTTTGAACCCTCCATGGAAATAAACTACATATCTGTATAAAGCTGGCTGTGGGCTTCAATTTAGGTCTGCAGAAAGTTAGCTTTATTGCTTGGTTAGTTTTTTCTTCATATCATATATTAGATTTTTCTTTCTATTTGGTGCCACATTTTTGAGTTTAAAGTTGTCTAGTTATGAAATAAAAGTGTTTCTCTGTCAGTTTTGCACTTATGTCTGCCCCCCACTGAAACAGATGTCAATTCAACCTAGATCAAGCCACACGATCCCAACTGTTTATTTAATCTGCTTTTATTTTATTTCTTTGGTCTTCTTTCATATAATTACTGACAGAGGAGCACCATTAAGGTACTTAAACAACCAACATGGCTGCCGCAGATCAGGGCAAACCCACCTCGGCCACTAAGTGTACAACTGCACTTAAAGTCTTTGATGGTAAGAAAGATGGTCTCTATCTGTTGGGGCTCAGGATTTCATTCTTTTGTTCTGACTGGTGTCAGAGCTATCCATCTGAGTCCAGAGGAATTTCATCATGCATCCCATGATAAGTAAACCAATCAACCTCTTCACTAGAGAGATTGTGCATTCTTTAGATGAGCCAATTAAGAAAATGTTCAGCTAAGTTATATGAATTTTAGTATGAGAAGGTCTAGACTGTTCGTGTTCCTCAAAATAAGAGAATGCATGGTTAATTGGTCAGATGCAAGAACTGTCACAGGATGCTCCTTTCCAGTCCACCAGATTATCTAATCTGAGTGGTATAAACTCATAAAACATTAACATTCTGCACAGCAAAAATGCGGCATTTCCCTCCAATTTACTTCCTGTAGAAACACACTCAACCGGTCGGGCCACTCCAATATATTCACAGCTATGAAGGAACATTATTATCACCCAAGACAAAAGAAACCAGTACTGCATCACACTAAAGCCTGTGTTCACTTTTTGTTGTTTTACCCCGTTATCTCTGCTTCCACTCCAAGTACCTTTTTCCACTTGGAGAGGATATAAAGAGGAGGGGAGGGAAAAAAAAAAGGTCAGCCATTGTTCTCTTTAAACACTTTTCAGAGTTTTTGTTGTAAAATGAAGTCGCCCCTGACAGACCAACCAACAGATGGTTCTAACATCAGTTTATATTTTTTCTAATATATTAATTAGCATGTTACCAGAACATTTGTTGTCTTGTGAGATACACACTTAAGAACTCACACACAAACAACTAGCAGATCGCCTGACTGTGAGCCAGACTATCATCCTCCACAAAACAAATACTAAAAACAAAGTTTCAGGCAAGATGTCAGTTTATGCAGACAGCCAAAGCTATCAGCCAGCATGATGGAGCTGCCAAGCAGACTGAAAGAAGGCCAGATCCACCTGCTAATACATGCAGACCTGCCAAGCCAACAAGCCTACAGATAGACCCACTGGTTAATATGATGGACTTTCCAAGAACAGACAGACAAACAGACCTGCCAACCAGTAGTGTGGGTTTTCCCAATGGACAGATGGACAAACCAGTTCAATTAGCCTATTTAGAGCCAGAATCATGGCCATATGGACATTTATCCTGTTATTTAGACAGAAAACTACTGGTGCGGAAATGATTTTCTATAAATACTTTTTGCAGGCACAAAAGGTGATCTGAAGAGTAACTTTACTCAGTAAATTTATCCTGGCAGTGTGTGAAGATATTACCACAACTTAGAAGAGTAGTAAAATTACTGAACTCTCATGTTCCAAACCTGGTAGAGCTGAAAAGGTTTATCTTTAGTAGCCATAAAAAATATTTAGGTTAAATAAATATGTGATATTTCAGCCTTGACCACTGATTGAACAAAACAATACAACTAGTGCTGTAAATTGCCTAGTATGTTTACAGACAACAGTATTAATTAAAAACAAATAAATAAAAAATACTGTGTAAAGATCTCAACCTAGGCAGTTAAACCACCCACAGTGTCATTCTCAGCAATCATATGGGTTCATAGAGAAAAATGGATTTATGACAATTCACACAATAATTGATTTTACATTTGGAAAACAATGGTGCATGATAAAGATGATAAAGAAATTGGTGTTTAAAATTTTGAGATGGAATAATTTCTCGACAAAGTTTCGCCTGAAATCTTGACCTTTGCCAAAGCAATTTTCATTTGATAATCATCTGTCATCACTGTCATCGGGAACTCAAAAAAAAAAAAAAACCATGGAAAAGATACATCCAAAACTGGTAACAGACACACATATAGCACGTAACATGACAAATATAGCATAATCTCCTTGGCAGAGGTAAGAGTAAACAGTATGTGGCTGACTGGGTTGGTTGTATGGAGTAATAGTCCCTATGTATATGACATACAAATCATCTCAGTTCAATCAAATCAGTTGAATGTATTTGACACGCAATGGCACAAATGCATGCTGACAACTAAGGGGGTGACTGCAACCAGTGCCGTGGCAGTGGGTGTTTAGTTGTGCCGTCTACTTGGAAGACATTGTCAACATACAGAGAGAGCTGCTCTGACAGGAGCTACGTCAGATATGAGAAGCGTGACGTGCTTGTGCAATCTGGGTCCAGAGGTTACACTGATGACGGATGTAAGGCACCAGGTGTATGTTCTGGGGAATTCACCTACTGATTTGCTGTGGATGAGCAAATACTACATTTCTGCGAATAATTAACAATTATTGGGAATTTTGTTGTCATGATTTGACAGTTTATTTATTTGCCATTGTATATGTCGACATATCACCCTCTTATAGCAGAGGATTCTTCTAAGGATAACCAACAATGAGGATGCTAAAATGTATGAATATTATATGAACAGGCTGATAAAGCATAAGGAAGGATGAGATGAGAACAAAGGCCTTAATTCATCTACAAAAACTGCATGGTAAGTAGTTGCAAAAAGAAAACCCTGCAGCAGTCAGATCCGTACCATAAAATCAAGGTTTTCCTTTGTGTATGTGCATTCTATGTTTTATTCTGTTTCTTTTACTCATAATATAGACTATTTTATGTACACAAACAAAATACTTTAATACTACTGATAATTTCCAAGTGCACATTTGTTCTTTGAGTTGCTCAGATCTGGTTATGCTGGACACTTTGCTTAAAAGAACTTCTCCTTTTCTTGATTATTGTTTCCAAACTGATTTAGCTAGACTTGGTGCCAGTCTGTCTTGTTTTTAAGCCAGAGTGCATCCCAGCAGTCATTCACAGCAAAAGGATTACTTGAGTAATAAATGAAGCTCTAAGTACAGGCTGAGGCAGCATTTAGGAAATATCAAAAGAGACTTAAAGGTCTAAGGATGTTATAGAAACTGTCCTGCAAGTAAAAAACATTTTTAGCTAAACTCCCTGAGGACGCTTAGTGGAAATTCAACCAAAAGTTCCTCACCAAAGGTAACCACAGGCATAACTTAAAGTGAAGGTGAAGTCTACTGGCATTTGGTTGACATTTAGAAATGTGTGCTATTGTTGATACACACAATAACAGACATATATTATTATTATTATTATTATTATCGCTGCATTTTCATTTACAAAGAAAAAAGTTTTTGTGCACAGCTCCTGCAATGCAAGGGTCAACATTACAGAACAGCGCCAAAGGTAGTAACTGTGCTGCACAAAGGCCATTCAGCAGCTCTTAAGGTCAAAGAGCACAAATCAGACCAGTTCATGGAAGAAACAAATGTTAAAATACACAAAATGTATTTAAAGGGAACCCACATGGGCAGAACATGAACATATTTGCCATGTATTTACACTGAACAATGGGGTACTGGACTGACTGTTTACTGAGCAAAACAGACCATGTGGGTAGCTATTAAGATGTTACAGCATATAATTACATAATAGAAGCTTTTTACTGGTTTGCATGCACAGTTAGGCCTTCTTCTACTTTGTCTGTAATTAATAGCCACCGATTTTAATTCACCATGACAGACAAATTTAATGTGTGTACTTAGCAGCAGCGGCATTTTCTGGGATTCTAACAGCTCTTCTCTGCTGGATGATTTATATTGGAGCTACACAGTAAAATGGATTAAGAGTACAGAGCGTGAAGCCTGGATATGAACCAGTGGCTCTGTAGTGAGACTGGATCCTTAGTCAAAGGAGCCACCAGGTAATCTTATTTTGAACAAAGTAATTTAAATAGACTGCCATATCGCCATCTGGTGTGTGAGTGAAATACTTGCATTTGTGCTGCCTGGTGCAGTCATTCATGGATGTAACATCTACTGAAATCACATTAAACAGATTTTCTAAAGGAGAAAATTGGTCATTTTAAGGGTATGAGGTTTCCCTTTTCCAATAGAACTTTTGCTATGAATATATTTCACTTTAAGTGGAATTTTGTCATACAGTATGCTGATTATCCAATGGACAGCTGCACATCGAGATGTAACTAATCTAGACAAAACAATTGACTATCTCTTACTCACAGATGCTGATGGAGGGAATACATTTTATTTCAAGCTTCCCCTAAAATCAGACAAATTGCTGAGAATCAAAGCAAACATAGTGCTGAGTTTAAGCAAATCAATACTATTAAAAAATAAACAAGGGAGCTGATACAGTGTTATTAATGTACAGACATGTATGTTTTATGAAAACAAGTAATGACGTCCCTACCTTCAGTTCCCCCTTTACTTGCCCCAAAATGACTCTCCCTTCCCGTCACATCACAAGCTGGCAGTGGAGGCAGAAGTGACGCGTCCTTGTGTGTACACATGTACGCAAGTGAAATGTGTGTGTGTGTGTGTGTGTGCAGTTGTAATGAGTGGTTTCCAAGCCGCAGCTCTTTCCCTTGGCTTGCCTAGGCTATGTGCTGCTGTATCTGGCTGCAAATCTCACCCAAACAGTGAGAGAAAAAACAGCTACAGCAGCAGCTTCCTGGTGCTGACTCTCCCTGTGTCCCATCCCTGTATGTGTTAATGCTTTCTCTTGCTCCTCTGCTCCAACCTCCACTCGCTCTTTGATACTCCCCCTCCCTTTTTTCTTTCTGTCTAGCTGATATGCAGACATGTGTACACCCTGTTCAACTCACTTAGCATCGCATATACCAAAACACAGAAAAAACAGACATACACAGCAGCTTTCATTTGTGAAAATCTGTTCAGAGACGTGTAAATAAATGCTTCATAATAGCATTTTCCTTTGGATGTTGTTTTCTCATAGAGCATTTTGCCTCCTCTAACACTGCATCAGGCAGAAGATAATAATCAATTATGTTTATCTTTTTATACAACTGCTACACATTTACACCTTATGGGTTTGTCCTTCACACAGTTAAAATTCTTCTTAGTAATATTTTCTTTTTCTACTCATAACTTAACTCCAGCATCACAACAAATGAACACTGTCATGATCATGGACAGACTTTGCGTATTGAGCATCCCTTTGCTCTCTTCACCTCCTCTAAAATCTCTGATCGGAGGGCTCAAATTAAATCAGTGTGGCGGTTTTACTGCGGTTACATCAGCAGCGGACACTCATCTGTCGATAGCCATTCTCTGTTTAACACTGGGATGAAGGCACACGACTGAGGAGAGGACAGAAAGAAAGAGACACTAAGTGTGCGTGAGTGAGAAGAGAAAGCAGACCGTACGCGCTGTTCCACTCTGTTGCCTAGCAACACTTGTTCACTGCCTGTTCCCATCCTTTCTGCAGACACATTACTCTCAGCTTGAATTGGTTTTCAGGCATGGCATGAAACCCTATGAGACCGGGGTTCAGGAACACATGGAAATTAGACTGGGCAGAAATATGCAATCACCCCTTTAAATATGCAAATAGATGTTGGTGTCATTAACCAGGCTGCTTCTTCGGGACGTCTTATAACCCAGCTTTACTTTAAACTTGGTGTATTTTATGCAGTGACACAAGTTCTAAGAGGTATGCTGTCCTCTTCTGGTCTAAATTGTAACAGGATTGAAAGAAAAGGTGTGGCAGGAATGTCCAAGGCATTGTCCGTGCATGGCTCAAAAAGTGCTACATAACTATATAACTAAAAAAAAGAAACAACATTAATGTTCTGTTGAGTGTTTTTTGTGTATATTAAAGTAAAAAAATTGTTGAATAACATAAAACAGTATTTATTATTTACTTATAAACAACACCAGCTTATCCCAAGATAGGTTGGTTTGTGTAAAATCGTTCATTATTGACAGTCAAGGATAATAAGCCAATTATATTTCATCCTATCTATAAATTGTCTGTTAATAAATTTTGTACAGAAATAGCTACCAGTGGGACAGTTGACAACACAGCTCCTTCCCCTCTCAGCAGGAAGGGATAAAGACACAACAGCAGGAGTACATTTGTCGAGGTCAGCTGAGTTAAAAGATTATGGAACATGACAGATTTGTAGTCAGAAACACAAAACCTTCAACTTCACAAATGATAATCTGAAGAACAGTGCTATATCAACTGCTGGTCTGTGATAAGCCTGTATGCCTTTATTTGACAGGGGCAGTAAAAAGAGACAGGAAATGAGGGAAAGAGTAAGGGAATAACATGCAGCAAATTGTCCAGCTGGTTGGGAATCAAACCAGGGAGTCACTAAGCGAGTATGAGCCTACATGATGTGTGTAATAACCACTTAGCTGCCGAGTCAACCCAGCCAGTAAAGGACAGAAATAACTAGAAGGGCACTCAGTAGAGCACATTCCTCTGCTGAAGCCCCAGAGTCTTGCACTTCAGTCAAATGGCCTTATATTGCAATAGCAGAAAAAGTACATTATCTAAATCTGCCCTAAAATGTAATATGGTGTCGTCCTTGGATCATGCCCTACCTTTCCATCAACTTTCATGATGACCTATTTTGTTATACTGGCAGAGAAACAAACCAGCAAACAAATACAGGTGCAAATATTACCATTAGAGCAAAGCCAATCGTACTTAAACATGAAGCGCTCCACAAATAACCATATACAGTAAATAATGGTACCAATATGGGAGTAAACTAAGGGAATGGACAATTAAGAGAAGTGCAAAGTCAAACATCTGCATAGAAAGTGTCAAAAAGTGCAACAGCAACCCCTCCAGGTGAACAGTTAGGTGAGAGTGAAAACTGTTCAAGAAGATGATGCAAACCGCAGTGATGTGTAATTAATGTCTGTCAGGTTAAGTAAGTAAGCAGATGTTTCTCTTTGGTGAAGGAAAATTATCACATTTGGTGTTTTGTCTTCTTGCTTTAATCTGACTATGGCATGAAAATGTCCTGCCTGTATACACAAAATTCTTGTTCTAGGAAATGATTGTATGTTGTTTTAGAAATTAAACTGAGGTTATAATAAACAAGCATAATATAGAGCTCTTAAGTGACATTTATCACTGCTGCATCAATATTAACACTGATCTACAGTATGTTACCACCATACCTTGGCCTTGCTGTGCATGTGGTGGTGAATGTTCCTGGCAGCGATCATGGCCAGCTGTCTCTGGATCCACTGTATCTCCATCTGAGACTGTCTTAGCAGCTCCTCCACATTAGCACTGGACGTGTGATCCCGCATTATCACCTGCAAAACCCACACAACCACAGATGAGACACTGAAATCTAACACTGATACTCCACACATATTACATCATTCTCACATCACTACAAAAACATAAACACTTACACTTCCAAATAAAAAAACCCCCATCACAATTGTATTGTAGGTCCATATATATAATAAATCCAGGCATATTCAGATATATATGCAGCACTCTTTTTGGTGTACTACGATTTTGTACTACTCAAAAGATTGTATAATAAAATGCACAAGAAACATACTAACTATATGTAAAAGTCATTTTTAAAAGACGGTACAAAAACATCATGTGCCTCTCAGGAAGATGCACTGTCATTTACAGAGCAGCAAGTTAAAGTTACAAAAGCACCAAAAACATTGGAAAAAAGAGGTTTTAAGCAAATATATATGAATTTACACAGCATTTTAACAAATTAACATTTATGTATTTAGAGCAACATGTGCATTCAACAGCAATTATGAAAAAAAATATTTGGCACTTACTGTAAATTCCCTTCATCTTCTTTCATAAAATGATAAAACTTCCCTAATTACTGCAAAATACCTATATTAAATAATCTGCAAAATCACGTACACTTTTAGGTATTTTCCCTTTGCTGTCCCCTGTATCTGTTGTCTATGTACACCTGTAGCTGTGAGCAGGATGAATGGTAAATATGCATCCATGTGCATGTGTGTGAGCGTGTTTGGTGAGATCTCCACTTGGTTACATAATAGCGGATTACTGTAAAACAGCAACACAGTGACAGGGTAAAGCATACAAAAAACAGAGGCTTTTATCAGTCACCGCTAAGATCCCATCTATGTTGGTCCTGCTTTGTACTTCTGTAGAAACATGCGCTCACACAAACATCATATTCAGGATCCACACTGTACAGAGACAGCAATGACACATGGAAGGCTAAGAAGGTTAATGCTGCTCCCAACTCAGGAGATTTGACTTATCTGATTCTGCTGCTGCACAGTGATACACTCTCTAACAACTGATTACAGGGATCTAGTTTTGCATAATTGAGACTAATGCAGGTTTTCAAATACATATTTTGGATATCTTCATTTAATAAAACTGCAATAACTGATTATTACATTTTTGCTTCATCTATTTGTTTTAGCTTCATACTCAGCCAAATGCTCAAACAGCTTCTCCTTGCTGACTCACCTTGGAAGGCGTCTATTTCCTTGCAGGGGACTGTGAAGGAGGAGGAAAGACACAGCAGCAACAACAACAACACAAAGCTCATGAGTGCTGTAGACTTGTGCAGAGATATCCCATTCTGCCAAGCCCTCTATGAAACTACAACACTGCCAAAGCCTCTCAGAGGTTCATTAGAGAGGAGAGAGCTGTACCTACGTCATTACCCAAAGCTAAAGGACTGTCACTTCCAAACTAAATACTGTACTAATTTTACCCTGATTCTAATCCATCAGTGCCTTAATTTTAGGATGCAAATGCTTTATGGTGGAATTTGCAGACCATTTGATTCTCAGCAAACTGTTATTATAGTAAGATGCTGCTGCATGAATGTTTCTGGATGCAATGAAAATAAAGTATCTATCTATCTATGAATTTGCAGTCTAATGCATCTATCACAAAGTACAATGAATAACTGTTAAACATCTTACCCACAAAAAAAGTCTTCATTTTTTGCAGTCCTCTGGTGAGTCTTTAACCCTATTTGTACACCCCAAAACAGTCTCAAAAATGTACAAATACATGAATTCAGGAAATCTTTAAATCTGAGAATGTGTCCCCCAGCATATCCATGGTTTCTATTGTGTTTCCTCGTGTCTGTGTGGGCTATATTCACAGCTTCTCTCTAATATGACTTGCTCTTTTGAAATAGAAGTCAGTTATGATTCACATTTTTCTGTCACGGTGGTTTTGTGCTCAAGGCTGCCTGTTGTGTGACCATATGGTACACACTTAACAAGAGGATGAAACACGAACAGGAGATGAAAAGATCATTTAAGGCCCCTCACCTGTAACCATATGAGTGGAAAACTGACCACAATGTGGGGCCATGATTCACTAAGGAATGTTATAAAGTTCAGGTTATCCTTTTTTGCCTTCTGAGGTAGGATATCTTCAAGAAAAAAGGCAAACAAACCTACTCTCTGACTCACCTGGATAGCAGTTCAATAGTTACAGCTAGCTAGAATGTTAGCAAATTTAGCTATTTCTACAACAGCTAGCTTGCACTCGTTAAATCCGCCTTAAAATGTTCCGTTAAAGTCCCATATTAATTTAGTTACATTTAAACCTAGTTTAGCCCAGTCTGGAGTTAAAATATCTAGAGTTAAACTATCTCTTAAACTGTGATAAAAGGTCAGACGTGTTTTTATTTCCTAACAAGTTAACGTACTAAAGTTTGCAGATCCTATTCATTGATTTTCATTGACACAACAGCTAACACTTAAGTTCACTTGGGCCAGAATTTTCAACATTTAACATTAATCAACGTTTTAATATCAGCTGCATAAACACAAAAATCATCTGCTTGTTGTATTCAATTTGTCCTTCAGGCCAAGTATGACACCAAACATCACTGTAGAGAAGAAGCAGGTGGAGAGGGCCAGTATGGAAGGCAACACTTCAGAGAAAACACATCAGAAGAGTCACATTTTTATATACAACAAGTGGTGTCACGCACAACAAACCCCGCCCCTCGCACATATTGTGCCTTCTTTTGGCATCGATCCAGCTGACGTCATCATGTCTATGCACGTGCTGATGTCAGTATATCAATAGCCTCTATATATGTGCCAAGTTTGAAATAAATTGAAACAAAATGGATGTATTTACAGACATTTGAAATTTCGGCCATTATAAGTAAATGGAAGAAAAAGATTTTAAAAATTAATTAAAAAAATTGAAACTTTTACCTACTCTTCCCAAAATGTAATGTCATCTATTCTAGGCAATTCACTAGCAATCTATAAACCCAATTTGGTATGAATTGAAGCAATAGTTTCGCTGCTAGAGTGTTAAACAAACCAAACCAAAAA
>JAPTGW010000005.1:4306679-4319492 GCA_029814545.1 Apogonichthyoides opercularis
GCAGCTGTCAGGAAGTCAATCATCAGTGTGGGTTTACTCATGTGGGGCAAGATGGAGTCATGCAGGATCACCAACACCTTTTTATACATGTTGCCTGGCAACTACAATAGAGAAGTGAAAGATACACCAAGCAATGTGTTGACACCACTGGTTTATATTTATGATGAAATATATTAAAATATTTAAGAATAAAATATTATTTAGAGTATATTAGGTGATGTTGGTGAAATTGTGAGAATACCTGGTATTTGAGGAAGCCAAGCCACATCCTCTCAAAGACTCGCTTGTGTTCCTGTAATGAGGCAGAAATCTCAATTAGGAAACATTTTAGTTGCAAGCAAAAATGTGAAGCTCAGATGAAGAAAACCTGACTTACATTCAGTTTAGCAGCTTTCCAATCCTCATGTTTTGCTGGAGGAAAAAAACTTATTACTTAAATTATAACAAAACATAAGGTCCCTGGACTCTTTTTTCCTAACACAGCAACAGCTCAATATGAAAACAAAACCATCTACGAGTTGTGAAAACTCTAAAACACATACCTTCTTGTTTGACCATAAAGTTGGTGAGCTCTGAGTCCTGGCTTGGCATACTGATGTTGGATATGAGGGTGAACACATTGTTCTGATACACTGGCAACAATGCCTAAGGAGAAGGACTCTAATGTATCACTGCTTAATATCAAAAGTGACAGTGAAAACAATTATCAAGAAAAGTGGAGTCTCCTACCCCTCTGTTTTTCTCCATGACCTTGCCTACACTGTCTCGGACGGAGGTCATGACGTAAAAGCGTACATCCTCCATTTCAAGGAACTCCTGGAACCTGGAGAACAGCAGGGAGTTGTCTTCTGTTTTAGAAAGTAGTCTGTCTACCACCACCTGGCCAAGGAGTCAAATGGAGATATCTAAGTAGCATTTTGGAAAAACAGCAAGCCAGTTATGTTTTTAGAAAGCATGTTTAAAACTATGTTCATAAACAGAACAGACAGTTCCTACCTGGATAAGTTCTCTTGGAAAGCTGTAGTGTTCACTCCAGTCTAAATCCTCCAGGGGATGTTGTCCTTCTGTCGCTGCAAACTTCATTAGGCAGGACAGAGCACTCTCCTGTTGTTAGTAAAAGACTGGTTTAAAAGTACTGAATTAAGTTTATCTGATGATCAGCAAAATTCAACAGTCCTTTTACCTTGACTTCATAAAGTTTATGGCAGAGGTGCTCAAGCAGCATCTCAATACAACTGTTGTAACGGTGGCGCATGAAAATGCCATATTTCTGCTGTGGGCTATATCCTCCTGTAGAAGACAATCAAACATACTCAAAATATTACCTACAACTCCATTGAAAGCATTTGATCATAATTAAATCTATGAAAAGCAATGTAGAAATGTGTATTCAAAACTAAGTTTTCAATTCAGCTGTATTTCATGATCAGTTTTTTGAAATGGTGAAAGTTAAAGCTGAGTAGTACTTTTCACACTTCAAGCGGCTTGGTGGTAACATTAACACATTTTAAATGCAGAACTTTTATTTGTTGTGGAATATTATAAAGACTAGTACTATTCCTTAAAGTAAAGGTTCTGAATACTTAATTGACCACAGTAAATTTGCATCACTCATTCCACACCACTCAATGCCTCTTCTTCTTCGGGTAGTTTTCCCATGAACAGGTCCTTTCTCTCCAACATGCTGCAAAACAATTTGCTGCAGGCATTGATAGCGGTGATAACATCCTTCTCTTTTTCTGACTGTGAAAAGACATGCAGAATAGACACACATCGGTAAAATACTAGTTATCTAGAGAGACAGAATATCTAGTTGTCAATGCATACATCATGCTGGCTGTATTCTCTGTTATAGAGCTCAGTCTCAAATGCACGTATAGTTAAGTATTTTTACCTGAAGAACCTCGAGAATGTCAAAGACATCGTTGGCGTGTTTTCTGTTCTCAAGTACCCCCTCGACTTTGCTGTTGACATCAATTTTAGCTTTCTTAACGTCTTGTTCGGTTACGTTTGCCGAACACACGTTGCGTTTTTTGGCCGGCGCCATGATGAATGATGAGGCTTTCAAGTCATGTCAGGGAACAACGGAAATGCCGGACATCAAAGTTAACCTCGTACAAATGTCCTACAAAATGACCTTACACTCACTGAAAGGGGGAAGCATGCCTGCTTTATTACATATACAACTGCACGGATTTCATGATGTATTTGTTTCCATATACCAATAAATTATCTTATCTATATGAGAGATGGATTTTCAGATTTACAACAGATGACTGGATTTGAAAGCGTCATTGATCTTTACAAGCAAACGTCTAGTTTCGCCCCCTAGTGGCCGGAGGTTGAAAATGTACCGACTACTACCACTTTTCTCGATCATGATTCTGTATATAGACCTGTATACACTATGGTCTTGGATTTTTGGATTCCTACCACTAGTACATTAATATGTATGTTGCATTTGACTGTTTACTGCTGCTAGTTTTATGCTTGATTTGACAGTCATTTGTCAAATCTCAGCTTTTCAGTTGCACAGAAAGAGGAGTGTTTGAGCTTCGACAACATTTTCCAGCAATCTTCTGTCAGACTTTATTTTGCTCTTGTAGTAGGAAAATGTCTCAACCCATAAACAAACACTTGATTCTTCAGTTTATCACAAATATTTAAATAAATAAATCAACACATTTGGAGATACACAGTTTTCACTGGACTAATAGTTTAGATGAAAATTTGTAATCCAAATATTACAGTGTAACTGTGGCTGTGACAAATGTAGCAGAATAATAAATACATAAAAGTATAAATGTGTTAATTACATTCATTCATTTTCTGAACCTGCTTTATCCTCACTAGGGTCACTGGAGCCTATCCCAGCTACTTATGGCCGAAGGCAGGGTACACCCTGGACAGTTCATCACAGGGCTGACATATGTGTATGGACAAACAATCACTCTCGCATTCACATCTATGGGCAATTTAGATTAACCAATTAACCCATCAGTGTATGTCTTTGGATGATGGGAAGAAGCCAGACTACCCACAGAGAACCCACGCAGACACAGGGAGAACATGCAAACTCCACACAGAAAGGTCCCACCCCCATCAACTAGTTTTGGAATCAAACCCAGGACCTTCCTGCTGTGAGGCACGAGTGCTATCCACTGCACCACTGTCTTAATTACAAAGTTGCTATAATGTAAATACTCACAAAGTAAAATGTGTGCTTTAGAACAATATGAGTAATAAGTATATCCTTACAGTCTACCACACAACAAATCCCACAGATTTATAGTGAAATGAAATTAGGAAAGAGTAACAGCAACTGGGTACAACAGAGAACTTAAGTTTATTATTGTCTTTATGTTTAAATCCAATAACATTTGTACAAGAAAAAATTGGAAAGAATTAAATGTCACTGTAAATATCAAAATAGGAAAAATTACTTTCAGACCTGAAAATAAACCTCAGTTCTAAAAAAAAAAAAAAAAAAAAAAGACAAAACCATTTATTGGCAAGTAATGCATCTTCCGTCAGCAGTCCTAATCAGAGTCATTTCCAACATCTGCACTGTCCTGTGGATTAAAAATAGAGAAAAATTATTGGAACATTTAAGAAAATGTATTTTTTGTCAGCCATGAGAACTTTGAATTCCTACTCTGTGCTGAATTTCTAGATACCTGTTTATGGTCCTTATTTTCCTGTGACTCTGTAGCTGTGGCTTCAAAATCATGGACAGGCAGTGTAGACATCCAGCTGACCATGGAGCCCTCCTGACACTCCGTCTCAACTATGGTGGGGTAGATATGAGCCTCTTTAAAGGCTTTAATGACCTCTTCCTCATGGTCCCATTCGAGGCGCTCATGCAGCCCATCCCCTCCGAAGCGCTTGTTGTACCCGTCAAAGTGAACCCTTTCCAGAACCAATCCAAGTCCTGGAGCTTTTGGCACAGCTACCTTTTCATGCCTCCAACTTCGTTCCATCACATCCTCCTTTGCATAGCCCTTGATCACAGCAATCACCAGGCCTATCATCTTACGTATCTGGTGCATCATGAAGCTCTGACCTCGTACAGTGATCACCGCAAACTCAGTATTGCTGCGAATAAAAGGCTCACCACAAGACATCTCTGTGATGTAGCGGCGGGCACTGGGGTCATTTGGTGCCTTCTGAGAAGTGAAGTTGTGGAAGTTATGGGTGCCTTTGTAAAGAGCAAATAGACGGTTCACATTCTGAAGCGTCTCTTTGTCTAGACGAAAGGCAGCTGTATTTGCAGTATCGTAGTCTTTGAGGGAAAAAGCCACTGTTGGAAGCATGTAGTTATATGTACGAGCATCACAGTTGTTTTTGGAATTGAAACCCTGAGTCACCCGTTTAAGACCTGTAGGTACAAACATTAAAAAGCAATTATGTTCTTCTCTTGTGTTGATTCACTTAAAAAAAAGAGAATTCTTAACCATCAAAACCACTGAAGCTGGGGGTTTATGCAAAATAGTTGAACCATTCAATGTTGAAATCACAAATTTTGTAAAAATATAATAAAACCAATTACAAGTTCATATATGGAGCTAATATCTTACCGAGCACTCTGATTTGTGGTGGCAGATGTTCATTAATCTTTGCAATGACATTGTCAAGTAGCCGAAGTTTTAAAGACACCACTTGTCCTGCAGCAGACACAGACTAAAAAAAGAACCCATGAATATCATGGGCAAATAAGTCAACAGTAATTACATACATTTAACATTTTCGATACATGAAACTTTGTATCAAAAACTGAATTTTGTTAGTAATTACACAGGTCTAAAAATAAATGTCTCAATGAAAAAGTTGAAAGATGACCAAGCTGAGATCATAATCAAAATAGGTCTGATACATGATGATCTCAAGAAAAATATGAATAAGTGTTCAGTGCAAAGTTTGAGAACTTAACAATTAAGGCCATGTTTTTATTAGTACTATGGAGAATGAAACAGATATCTAGCCTTCTGATACTGATAGTTTGATTATCAGTGAAACAAGAACCAATATGTTAATTAAAAAACTATTACTCTGTATAAGAATAAGAAGTATTTTATTGTAACGTCTGTGCTCATCATTTCTCTTCTAAACTGCCGTGTCAGTCTTGTATTGTGAAATTAACTTCTACTGTATTCAGACTATCAACCTTATCTGTTCTGGCACATCTCTGAAAGGACATCTTCTTCATTTCGTCACCATGGGCTTGAGGAATGCAACCAGATTTAATAAGTGCTGTGACCAGATCATCTTCAATAGTCCTAAACTGAGAGGTTCGAGGGTTTCTCTGCAACACACATACACACAAACATTTAGGGAAATTTAGATCATTTTCATAAAATTATGTCCCTAAAGCAGAGGAGGGCCAAGTGTTGTATTTACCTGCATGCCATAGTATCCCTTTCCAGAGTATGCAATAAGGAGAACCACTTTCTTTTTAGGATATTTCTTTTCATCTTCTGCATTATCCTCCTCAGATTTGATTCGTTTTGTGGCTTGAACCTCAGTAGACTCTTCATTCTCCTCATTGGCTCTTTTCAGCACCTTGGCTGTTTGACCATCTCTGGATACTTCACTCATATTGTGACAAAATGTGTAAAGGCCACCTGTGAAGACAGAATCAACAATTACTACGTAATGAAATGCGTCACTCCGTCCTCACTGAGTATAGCAGAGTGCAGTGTTTAACATGACTGAAATCAACTGCTTACATTAACTTAACACAGATAGATAGATTGACTTACCGTTTCTCGCTAATCTGCGGGTAACTAAGGCACTCTGAAGCAGTCTAACTGTAAGCATATCCCACTAGGACATCCTGAGAAGATTTGCAGCTGAAGGATGCAAAGTGGTTTTATGAGCTGAAATGAGGAAGCCGGCGTTTTATCATACAACAGATGATTCACTTCGAACAAACTTCAGCCACTCTACGGACAAACCAGTGAACCAATTAGACACGCCAAACAACTCTAAAAATTTAATAACTATCCTCTACAACAAATAAAGAGATCTCTATAGCTGAGTTCTACTGTTTAATAGCATAGTTACAAATGCGGTAACATGCACACATGGCCAACGTCAACTTTAACCCTCGACGTAAATATCGCGTGTTTTGTCTTGTTCTCGTTTTGGACTACGTCACAGACTAGCACGGATGTGATTTTTTTATTTTTTTATTTTTTATTTTTTTTAAAGTTGCAACATGTACAAACATCTTGGCAAACGGATGTGATTATTAGAGAAATAAAAGTACCTCTAGAAAAAAAAAACGATTAATCTAAATATGATTTTGTATTTGTCTGAAATACGAGCTCCATCTGTCTTTAGGAACAGTACAACACATTCAGCTGACTTCAATAGTAATTTTTAAAAAAATAGGCCGATGCACTATTATGTCCACTTGAGGACACCAAAAGCACATAAACAGAGCCATCCCCCTGCCTCTCAAACGCTTTTGAATGCAAATGGACCTGAGTTTTAATTTAGTTTGTGGTATGCAACTTCAGCATTTACAACGACCAGATAAGATTTATTTTCTGTTCATGAATTTGCATTTATCTAATAATTCACAGCTGCCTCTGATCAGCTGGCCCATAGAGAATGTGGTGTGACTTACATAAGTGTATGTAATTATATAATAATACAATGTTATGAAAACAAAGTGATACAACAGAGGGCTATATATATATCTTACACAAGGACAATGCACCAAGAAGGGAATCCGATTACTTAGAGGCACATCTTTAACCTTTTCCTCCTGAGATGGTCTCAGAATTCCCTCATCCACTTTTTCATAGTACCTTATAAGGTGGTCAACTAGCTACTGCTACTGTGAGTTGACCACCTAATGCCAAACATAGGCATACAGTGCTCTTTTTGCCACAATCCCATGTCGTGTACTAATTTTACAACAAACGCAGAACTTAATTGCTGCTGATGAGTGTAAGAAATTAAATGGTTATTTGAGTTGGAATACAAATTTTAGTTGCAATATCATAGCATTGCATTACTCATTCCTCTGTACTGTTCTGCAATGAGATTACACCAGGATGTCAGTTAAAAAAAAAAGATATTTTTAGTTAGGAAACTGTCATTTATCCTTTATCCATGTCCAAGAATTATCACATAAAAATGGGTTAAATGCAACCAATGTCCTTTTACTCAACAGCTGAGTTCAGTTCAGTTAGAAAGTCTTGGTGACTAGAATAATTTATAGTATCGTTAGTGTCCTAAAACCCATCATCTGATATATTGAGAGCAAATACAAGCAATGTGACTAAAGAAATATGCTCTGGTCCCTTAAGGAGCATACATTAGTAAGTAGTATAAACTACTGTCAAAACAGATGTCTTTGCAAAACTTACACTCACCTATACACCTACGTGATGTGAGTTGAACAAAACTAAGATGCAACCTTGATCAGATCACATCCAATGAAAACAATTGACCATCATCACTGACTGCAACAAAATCCACAGCTGTTACTCTGCTCTGATGTGTTGTATCAGCTTTTGAACAGAACAAACATATTTATCAAATGAGTAGGGAATTCAATCTTTATTTATATAGCACTTTTCATATCTACATCACTCCCTTTACACTCACAATTAATTAATTCATCTTTTTTTCAGTAACAATTCAACTGAATCCCCTAATGATCACACTGTTGCACTGCTACTACAATTGATCTGTTATCAGAGACAGAGAGAATACATGGCACCTCTTTTGATCTCAGTACGTCTGACCTATTACAGACAAGAAGTTTTATCAGGCTGTTTCAGTAGCTGCCTACAACTACCACTAGCTGCTCAGATTTAGTCTTCTCTCAACACTGAGTAGCAGTGTGACTGTGCACACTCTGCATTAATCTCAGAGTCTGAAAATACCTTGTCAAATACCATGTCTTCAGATAAATAGCAGATAGGCTCTCCAAAAGAGAAACCATCTCATGCAGGAGCTACTGTATTTTCTCCACTAACACCTATGGGATTAGCATAATCATTTGGAGAAGTAATAGTTGTCAGGAACTGGAAATCTCATCAGCTCTCTTTGCGACTTCCCAAAACATTTTGTCACTGAGCAAAAATGTGTGCCAAATTTAATTCTACAGAATCATGTAAAAGATACATTCAACAAATGATAAATGACTAGGGTGAATGATAAGGTGTGTTACTGTGTTATTTCACTCACACTGATGCGCTGTCACTCTAATAGAAATTGGTTCAGACAACAACACTGACAAGAAAAGATAAGACAAAGATGTTCTGTGATGGAATGTAATTATTCTGATATTGGACTGAAGAATATTTCTTAACTCTACTTCAATTAAGTATAACAACTATCCATTTTTGCTGCTTTATACTTGTAACTACATATGTTTAATTTTTAATTTTTATTTTTTTTACTTGCTATTTTTTATTATACTTGAATGGAGCAACTGTAACACACAATTTCCCTCCCAGGATAAATAAAGTATTCTGATAGCTTTTCCTCCACTACATTTATCTGAAAACTAGTTACTGTGCATAGTGATATTATATTATATAGCGATATGAAATAAAAGTAAACAAATGCATTTTGTTGTAGTTTGCATATTATCATTTTTTATACATTTTCTTAAGTAAGGTTTACAATGCAGTATTTTAAATTGTTGCTAGTTACTTGTTTTTAAAAAATAAAAAATACAGCAATTCCACCACCACTGGCTTAGAATATAAGAGAATATAAAAAATAGCACATTATTTGCTGATTTTTGTGGTATTTTAAGTCATTACAACTGTGAAAAGTAAAAAAAAATGCAGAAATGTTTATGTAGGCTTTTAAAAAATAATAATGAAATTAGAATCTTTAATACAACTTCTGAAAACTCCTTTGATTATTTCAAGATGCATTTAAGGAAACAGGCCTATCGCAAAGAAGGCTGATATTAAAATAACTTTCTGTATATTATACTGCATTATCTAAGATAATGGGATACCCGTGAAGAGGGAACTAAAGATAATACTATGTCTTTGTTTTAACAACTTCTCGAGTAGTAGTGAACTACAAAACCGTGCTGTGAAAACCCTAAACACTGGATTTACGTAGACTGTCATGACTCCGCACCGTCGTCATGGAGGGGGAGAGCAGAGAGCGTGCGAGAATGACTTCCGGTGTCTCCGACCAATGAGCGGATTCCACATGCGGACACTGAACACCGCATTCGACGCACGCGAGAGCTGCAGCGGACAAACGCGATTGGTGACATCGAGAACCGACGCTGGCGATTCCGCAACACAGAGGCAGAGAGAGCGAAGCAGCATCTAAACCACATGTCAAAATCATCCATTTGGACTATTTTCTTCTGGATTCCACTGTTTTAATAGACGAGGAATACGGTTAAATACATTCCGTCGTAGCTGCAATGTTGATATGATTTTTTTATTTAGAGTCTCACGGGAAAGCTAGTGGAGCACAGCCGGCGAATTCAAGCCACAGGACCCCAACCAACAGTTAGCTAGCTTTAGCCTGTTAGCTAGTCGCTAGCTTAAGAGCCGCTAATTCGTCCACTCCCCAGGCACCTGCACGCCGCGCTGACCTGTCTTATAGCCTATTATCCGGTCACAGTTAACGCTGAGGCCCCGCGAGTGTAAATTTAAGTGTTTTTGATTCAAGTGCCGGAGTGACAATACACTAATAGACAACCGTGACGGATTGAGTTTGGGACCAGAAAGGCGAAACAAGCGGTGTCCTCAAGTGGCCGTTCACCATGGACAACGCTCACACAAAGACGGTTGATGAAGTTTACAGCTTTTTTAACGTCAATGAAAGCACAGGGTTGAGTTTAGAACAAGTGAGGAAACAAAGGGAACGATACGGACCCAATGGTAAGGAGTGTGTTCATATTATTTTGCTCAAATCATAAGCAATTACTCTCTGAGTCATGTATGACCAATGGCTACCGGTTTACAGCAGGCGACATTCAGAACAAAAAGGAAGGTTGTTGACATAACGATACATATGGTGAAATGGTAGAAATTATCTGAGTCAGTAAGCCACATGTCATGTGCAGAATCTTTCTTTATTCGATTTCAATTGATTACTGTTTGGTTTATTGTCCATCTCTTTTGTCTCCGGTCTGAATGGGATGATCTTCAGAGTTGCCAGCTGAAGAGGGTGAGTTGGTTACATTTTCAATTAATTACTTATTTTCTTATAAGTGAAAGGAAAATATCGCCCCCCTTTTTTGAATGAATTTTTTTTTCTCTTAGGTAAATCCCTTTGGGAGCTGGTCATTGAACAGTTTGAAGATTTGCTTGTGAGGATCCTTTTACTCGCTGCTTGCATATCTTTTGTAAGTATTACATACATTTTGTAGTATTTTATAGTATGTTGTGTCTTGTTAGTTTTACTGAGAGATTACTCATTGTACATTCAATAGATATGGATGGGTTTACTTGGAACAAGAAGATGACTTAAGTCATATCTGATCCCCACTGTGTTGCTCTTGAGTACACTCAAGTGCAACACTTCCTTTTTACTGTTTTTTTTTCTTTTCCTAGATGAGTAATGATACGATTACTTAAACTCTGCATGTTGTGACATTTGGAAGATAGTATGTTAAACACCAACTTTAAAATAAAGTTGAGTAAAGATAGGGTTTGTACTGCTAGAGTTGGTGGAGGAATGTGCTAAGACATCAAATACAACAATGTACTTTATTTTCTCACACAAGAAAGACAGAAATGTATTCAGTGTAGCATTTCATTAAGTGATGTTGACCTCAGTGGGTTTTTCCTTTCTTTTTTTTTTTTTTAACACAGCACTTGGCTTAAAAAGTTTAGGAAAAAAATTTTGTGATGGATTCAAAGAGGGCCTTCAGTGGAGAGCACTGGTGGCCAGAATCCACATCCTCATTGAAATTTTGTTTAGATGAGTATTCACAAAGCTATTGACTAATATTGAAAAAGATATGTTGCGGAGAAAATAGTGTGACTGAATGATTTTGATTAATATGATCATCTGACTTGCAGCATTGTAAATCGTGTGTTTCTGTGATTATAGTATTTCTACTGGCCACATGCTAATACACTCATAGCATGTATAAACTTAAGTCATTAGAGTTAGGTAGGCTCTATTCATGTGTGGAATGACAGCACTGCACAGTCTTCATTTGTAATGCTTGTGTAGTTGTCACTGTTGAATGAATGACAAGCCTCGGTTTTTGTGTGACACAGTGTTAGGTTCATTGTCTGCAGCCCTGTTTCCACTTCACTGTTGGCTGTTAGCCCACTTGTTGAGAATGTCATTGGTCATCAAGGCATTGTGAAGACATCCAACTCTGCTTACAAAGCTTATAAATCACAGACTGTATGCAAATCTCTGAAGCAAAAAAGCAATGTTTACACCTATGTAAATGTATTGTGTTAGACTTTATTCAGTCAGCGCAAAATGTACATCTTTTTAATGAATTGAATAGTCCATTTGATTGGCCTCTCTAAATGGGTTGGTGTGGGACGTTGGGGGCCAATTGGCACTGACACACTTCATTGCTGGCACAGATTCCTAAAAGAGGAAAAAAGTGGTTACTACGCTTTCCAACGTGACTTTCCAACACACTTGGCCCAGTTTCTATAGTACTCACAGAAGGTGACTTGATTGTGTTATGGATTATAAAATGAGTGCTAAGTTCTTAATATTTTTAGGCCAGATATGTAAAAGTGAAACACCTAAGTAATTGTTATGTACAAAGTTACAACAAGATCCAAAAATATGCTTATTGTAACTAATGTTTTCTGGCTTTGTGTTACACAGTGGTGCACAGGTGACGGGTAGGGTAGCTCTGAAGATAAATTGGAGTGCGAGCACGGACTTTCCTTTGGCAACAAAAAAAAAACAATTGGCTAAAAAAAACCCTTGACATTTCAACCTCATGTTGTTCCAATCTATTGAATGGCACAAAGTGGCTGTTCACATTAAACTGATTTTTATCTATTACACATTGTGGTGATTTATTAAATGCCTGCTCTTACATTCAGGAACTTCCGTGGAAATTCTCTGACCCAGTACCAATATTTAGCCTGTAAACGTTAGCCTCATGAAGAACAGTGTGCCACCAAGCCCCAGATTGTTGAATTGTTAAGTGCGCACTCTGGCCAATTTGGATTAAAATGATGTAACACTACCAAATTACATTTTAATGTCGTACTTTATAATGTGTTTAATGTCTCACACCTAATCATTATTTCCAATATACTCCTTTTTCTGTGTCTAGGTCCTGGCCTGGTTTGAAGAGGGTGAAGAAACCGTTACAGCCTTTGTGGAGCCTTTTGTTATCCTACTTATTCTTATAGCCAATGCCATTGTAGGAGTCTGGCAGGTAAGTTTATATTACAACAATAAGTCTGGAATTTTTAGTCAACCAAAAGTTAAAGTGCTTCTGCAAATTTCCTGTGGCATAAATGAGCCCAATAGATGGCTTATTTGATGCCTTCATTCCCATGTTGAAATATGTTTTGTTTAGTTTTATGGCGTCAGTTCTTTTTTCAGGGTGCCTGCGCAGGTCTTGAAAGTCTTAAAAAGTATGGAATTTTGAAACGCTTTTTTCTAGACATTGGAAAGTCTGGAATTTTAAGTAGGCTTTACACTGATCATATTGACTATATCGGATCGGCCGATTTTTTTGGCTTTTTTTTTTTTTTTAAATGTTCGTGATCGGGCGTCATGTCATAAATCTCCGATTAATGACGTCATGGTTGTGTTGAAACTTTTTTAATCTGTCTCATTTACTCCAAAGTAGTTTCACAGCATCGACATGTT
>JAPTGW010000005.1:4320899-4334447 GCA_029814545.1 Apogonichthyoides opercularis
TACATAAACAAGTAATTTAAATATTGCTCCTCACGTGATCAGATCGGTTATCGGTTTATTTAAACTCACTGATCGGTGATTGGCTCAAAAATCATGATCGTGTAAAGCCTAATTTTAAGTATAGAAAAATGTTTCTCCTTGTCGAATTTTAGAGTATGATCAAAGGCACATAATCTTGTAAGATAAGAAATACATGAGGAAAGTATATATATATATAAAAAAAAAAATTAATATGATTTCGCTAACTGGTCGGTACTGGAATGATTCTAGTGAAATTTGTTTGTGATATCCATGCACTTTTGTGTTTTTCAAATGTTTTGAAAATGTATCTCAGTAAAACATCATTTACTGTGAATTACGCATCCATTCATTCATTCATACATTTATTAAAATTTACTTTTCTACTACACTACCGGTACAGTCTCAACCCAAAAAAAAATAGGCACGCAAGTATCAAGCCAAGGTCTTGGGGGAAAAAAACTGCAGTTTTGAAAAAGTCTTGAATTTTTTATGTGGATAAAGAGTAAGCAACCTGTTTGATACAGTATTGATTTGTCAACATATCCCTTCATTATAGGCAGACAGCAACACCCCTGGAAAAAAAGAAAAACTTTTTCCCCCCCATCAAAACATTTTTCAATCAAAATCAGGCTCTGAACACAGCGTGTTACCCTAGAGTCATTTATGATGTATAGTAGCCTGTCTTGTGTGTGATGGTGTCTGATTAATGATGCCAAGAAACAGACTGGGACGCATTTGATTTACTGTATTCTTGGGATGTCCAAAGTTGGATTTTCCAACACTATTATGATGTCTTTATTATCTGTCAAGTGGCTTTATACTGCACATACTACATAACCACAGTATCCACAGTTTGTTCCTATTGGGTGGATCTTTTTGAAGCATGACATTTCTTGTCCCTATTTTGTAGTTTTTGTGGGTCTGTCTTGAATGAGTATCTATCTGTTCCTGCTGTTGCTTATGTAAATTGGAAGATGTGATGTGGCTGCTTGGTTGCCTTTTTTTGTATAAGCGAAGCCTGTTAATGATAAAACGGTAGAAGAAAGAAGAAGCTGCATTTGTGGATTGATTTATTTTTTTTTTATTATTATTTTTTAAATTGTTGATGGTCCTTATTTTTGAAAGTAACAGTTTCAACTTTCAAAGAAATTGATGTTTTGTTTCCTTTTCTAGCTTCATTTTAACTCATGCACCCCCACCTTTACTGGCAGCCATTTTAAGTCTTGTATCTGCTGTTATATTCCTGGTTTTAAAGCTTATATGCCTTTTGGTATCCTTCACAAAACACTGTGATATCCTGGGGTTATGTACTCTGTCTTACTATGTATAGTTGAGTGCCGCATGCCTGCCAGGCATGGAGCTGCCACTAGAAAGCTGTGTAGCCTGAAACCAATCAGTTAGACGAGGAAAAGTCAGCACCAGCTGAAAAGTGTGTGTGAATAATGATTGGTCTTGGTGAGAACAGGACTTAGATATAACTTGAAATACATGACATAAGAAAATTCCTATACCTGATAATAAAACTAAACACTAAACACACTTAAACACTAAACACACTTGAACACTAAATGTTTGCAAAATACAACTATGCTGTTTGTCCTAAACCACTTACCAAGTGCTGTTTATTTTTTTAGTGCTTTGCGTACATTAAGATTAGATGGAATAAACGGAGTATTTTCTAAATGTATTAATATCCTTGTATAAGAAAACCCTTTTTTTGCATTCGGCCCCTGTATCATGCTTGTTCCAACCCATGGCTTTATTCTTTCCTCAGGAACGAAATGCAGAAAATGCCATTGAAGCATTAAAAGAGTATGAGCCAGAGATGGGGAAGGTGTACCGCCAGGACAGAAAGAGTGTCCAGAGAATCAAGGCCAGGGACATTGTGCCTGGTGATATTGTGGAGGTAGCAGGTAAGATGAAAAATAATTTTCTTGTGTTCAGATAGAACACAATAGTCTTAATTTAATGTTAGGCTATCTGAAGAACTGATCAGAATCAGGATGGGGCCTGTGTCACAAGAAAGACTCTCAATTTGAAGAAATTTAAATTGTAGATTAATAGTTTTCAGTCAGTTTTCTGAATGGGCAATGTCAAACAGTTTGATCATATTTGGCTTAGAATATACTCAGCAATTTTTCTCCACTGCTGTTAGAATACTTTTGCACAGTACAGATTAATGGTACTGTTTTCACCAAAATACTATATTTGTGATAAACTGGACAAATCTGTATTTTGTAATGTGGTAATATAGTTAATTAAGATTAATATTTTTAATTAGTTTTACCAACACTGAGATGGTGGGAAAAGGCTTTACTTGTTTCATGACTTCAATAACATTGTGATATCCTCCTTACACTGTTTTAAACACTCGTATACAAATGGTTGCATGCAGCTGACGCACATCCTGTTCATCTCACTTGATAATTCCATGATTATGGTACAGACAAGTACATAAAACAGTTGCATAACACAAGAGTAAATCTGTTCACACATGCCTTTTCTTGGTCAAGTTCAACAGTATAAAAGCAACTTATGTTTTTACCTTCTATGTCTCTGCTCTCTGTGTACTTTTTTTTTTTTTTTTGTTATTCTTACTGTCCCTGACTTGTTCTCTTATCCCCTGTTAATTATGTTCCTTCCCATTATATAGTTCTAGTTCCCAGTGCAAAGGTTAAATTTGGAAACTCACTAGTGGTCCACTTCTGGGTTTTTCAATGGGTGATGCAGATTATTTGACAGTCATCATAATTTGTTGAACTTGTAGAAGTACAGAAATTTGATAATAACAAATGAGAAGGAAAATTGTTAAAATGAAATGCAAATTTATCATGAGTCTATCTCCATGGTCTGTTTTTTCTATTTTGTACTATCTCTGCAGTACACATTTTAAAATAATGATGTACATTTCTACAGTTGTATAGACAAATCAGAAATGCATTAAACAGTGTTGGTACACACAGTGGAACCCAGCAACATCTATGTCTTGACTACGTTATTTTTATTTATTTATTTTACTTTACTATCTTGGCATTAACCATTTTACTGGATCATCGGTTGACTACTAGAACTCGACAAGAAATGAGAGATTTTGTGGTGCTTCATGTTTCAGTTGTGAAATCTTAATGATCACTTTCTGAAGTTAATACATTTTTATTTGAATATCTTACTGCTTTTATTACCATGTACAGAAGAGCTGCATAGATCAATCTGTCAGTGTTCCTGTTTTAGTAGGACAAGAGCTGCATCAAATGAGGCTGTGTGCATACTTTATGTAAACAGTGAGCAGCATGTGATTTACTGCCTGTTGTAGCAAGCTGTTTGCATAAATTTGGTCCTGAGAGATTGGCCTCTCCAAATAATTAGCACTGGGTTGAAGAAATGGTTTAGGTTGTGGCAGGACAACGTGGATCTCTATCACAAAGTGAAGTCAGTAGTACCTGTTGTAAATTAAGTGCTATCATTAATTTTCAGAGCTGAAGCTTGTGTGCATGGACTTGGAAGTTTAAAGGCAAGGAAACCATTTAGTCTAACAGTAGAGCGTAGCTGCAGTGTGAGGGTTGTTGATGTATGAGTGCAATGCCAGGCTCTTAAGTGTCTTGTCAAAGCAGGCATATGGTTTATGTCCTTAGAAAACTTTTAGATGTAGAGCTGGAATCATTTTGCCATCAGAAGCTAAGATGCGACGTCAGACCTATTGTTATTGAATATCAGTGTTACTGTGTGTCTGTAATTTACAATGGTCTGTAGAGTGATTTATTTTTTTATTTTATTTTTGTGTGTGTATGTACACTAAGGTAATGCCCACTCTTCAACACATACACACAACATGATGCATACACTGTTCTTCACCTGAAAAAGTGTAGCATCAACTCTGCACAATGCACTTAACTACCAATCTCACAAGCAAAGATGATGCACGTGCCATCGTCACACTATAGGTTTTCTAAATGGAAAACATATCCTCTCAACATCTTCAACCACCCGTCATCATTTCCCTGAAAATCACCTTTTCACTGAGATGTTTGGTGTTCAGACACATTGTCACATCAGTTAATAACAGCAGTCAGTTATCATAACAGTCACATGGCTAAGCCTCGATGTGCTTCGAAGATATTTTATGACCTATGATATTTCTTGATCTTCAGTTATGCCTTACATGTCCTTTAATTTGTCTTCTAAATATTATGGCTCTGTCCTGCAGATGAGCCGTTAATGTAATGTTTGGTAATTGAATATACAAATGTCATGTGTAGATTAACATCCCAAACTGTTGTTCTGCTTTGTGCTGTTAATGCGCTTGTGACAGTAGAGGCTCTTTTGCTCTATCTCCTGGCTTTTGTTTTACCACATAATTGCTAATCAGAGAAATTACTTACTCTGTTAGTGATTGTTGCATCAATATCCTGTGTGCAAGGAATAAAATTAACATTCGTCCTTCCCGCTTCCTTTTTTTCCCTGCTGTACCCTGCTGCTATCTCTGCAACTGGGATGTGCTTTATATGGGAGACTGATGACTGCTGGTTTGCAGTTTTATCTTAACCACAGTCTGAGGATCGTTTTCACCCTTAATGTTGTCCTTCCTGGGGGAGGAGATGGTAAGACAGGATGTAATGTTTAGAAAGGTTACACATTTGATTCGACAAATAATTTGTGCTCCAGATGGCCACTCTTTCCTCTCTTGTGTTTGGAGAAAGTAGGATAGTCTGTCTATTGTCATCACCCAAGCCTTTTGTCTCTGCCTGCCCTCTGCTGCCTGTCTATTCCATTTACCACTACTGTTTGCTTTATGTCATTCCCATTTAAAAAAAAAATGCAATTTACTGAAGGTGTACACTGTACAGCATTGCTTGATTATTGCAGCATGGGCATTATGTAGAGTTTGGTGTCCTTCAGATTTTTTATGTTTAGGTTTGGTCTTGTGATCTTTTTATTCCCAAGAAATGAGTCCCCAGAGTGTCAGAGGACTTCATGAAATCTCCCAGAAAGCTATAAGCTTGCATCTTAGCTTGTCAGGGAGCCTCTGTCATTGATAGAGAAAATATACAACCCCCTGTGAAAGTTTCACTGGACCCCCCATGATGAATTAATGAGTGCTGTATTTGCACAAGTACAAATGTAATATTTATAGATTGGTACTCTATATTCAGATCTCATTTTTATTGCCCTCTGTAGTTTACAAGGTTGAGGATGTTGGGAGTTGGTTGGGTGCTAACTCATGGATAGGAGAAGGGGTGAAAGGTTGAGAATCTTGGGATAGGATATGAAAACTTGTTTCTTCAAAAGCTGTTGTTGTTATTGCCTCAAGTATATGCAGTCTGACATTTGTGCCTCACTCAAGGGAACAGATAACGTAGATAATATACTTTGTTCATACAAGAGAAGGAAAGGTCCTCACCCTCTTATCCCAGAGGGTGTTGTTTCTTTCCCAGAGAAATGTGAGCTGAAGAACATGTGTCTGATAAAAGGAAAGACATAAGACAGTAGATGGACAAAAGATAAGACCATGAGGGGGAAAAAGTCAAGAAATTTAAAGTCTTTACACCTTTTGCTGCTATAATGTTTCCAGTGGGTTTTGTGGTTTTTGTGCCCCTGCTATCTTACCATTTAATCCTAGAAGTATATTTCCCTGTTAGTTTGAGTTAAAAATTTGCTGTAATTTTTTTAATGTTTTTATTTACAGATGTTTATAGCCAATTCCCACAGTGCTTTATCCAGTGGCCTCAGTTCTTGGTCTTCCTCATGTCCCTCCCCATCTTAGCTCTTCTTCTTCACTGTCTCATGTCTCTTAGGGAGAGTCTATTTTGAAGGTAGGTAGGTGATGATGAAGTAGTTTTGACAGTGTCTGGTCAAGTGGAGGACCAAATTTGGTAGTGCAAATGGTACAGTCCAAGAGCATTACTACTTAACAAGATTTCTATTTACCGTTTAGAGTAATAACACAATTTTTTAAGTTATTCGTATTCTTTGAGTTAAATATCCAATTATGCAGTGATGTATTTGTTCTGTTGGTCTCTTTATCAGATAAAAAGACTTGTATCAGTTCATTAATAGCTATAAGCTGTTTCAAGGTCATGACACTGGTGGGAATGAATGAAGAGTGTGTACGCACAAACACGTCATACTGTTTCTATTTTGGTTCACATGATGTAGAGTGGGTTCTCCTTTGCTTAAAACATAAGTTTTCACCATTCCTCCTCCCCCAGTCCAGGAGCACATGTTTGCAACTGATCAAAATAGTTTTCCCATTTTTGGACGTGTGTTTTGTCGGACTCATCTAAGCCCTCTTCTCATTCTCTCCTCTGCTCCTTCCCCCATCTCTTCCTCTTTAGTCAGAGGGGCACTGTGAAGGCCCAAGGGTTAGTTTACATGTCTGTCACCACTTCTTGCACTCCACAGAGAGATTTTTAAGAGCCTCTCTGTCAACCCTTTATATTGCTTTTACCTGCAGTCTTTCAAGCTGTGTGATGTCTCGATGTAAGCTAAAAATAATGTTTCACTGTGGTAAATAGCATTGTTTTTATTGTGATTACCTCTGTAGAAGTTAATTAAAATATCACCAATCAGTTTTGGCTGCTCTGGAGATTAGCAAATTTGCATGTGAAACCTGAACAAGGTCTAACATCTAAGTATATATTTTTCTCATCAAACTACATAGCTGAAAGGTTCAGCAGCAGCACTATCCAAAGGAGACCAAACTGCTTGTGAAACCATCTGTAGTCAAACTAAAACCCTTTTAAGCAAACCTATTAAATGTCAGTGATTTTTTTTTTTTTTTAATGGTACTTATCAGCTTTTTGCAGAGGAAATACTTCTTTGGAACTTGGTGTATATTTACATTACATTCGTTTTACTAGGGATTGCTAAAGTTAGTGGAAAGAATGAGCAGCAATCTGTTTACATCCTTCCTTGAACTGGATGGAGCATTTATCATTTTTGCTCAACTTCAGCCTTTTTCCACCATATCACTTGAGTCACAGTAGTGGTTTTTATTTCCACAACTTAAATGTTTGCGTGTGATGCTGATTATTTTGTTTCAGTATGGTATTTTGAATTGGTCTCTTTTTACTTTTCAATTTTAAGTCTGTCTTCTTAAATGTGGGACCTTTTATATTACTGCATACATAATCACCCTGAACCCGAGAATGTATATGTTTTTTTTTTTTTCTCCATCATATATCAACTGTGTTAGTGCTTTCTCTAAAGCAATTTAATGTAGTTATAGACAGTATTTATTGTCCTATTGTCATTTATGTTTATAGACACTCTTAATCTGTGATGGGGTACTTAAGTGTCACCTCTGCTTTGTTTTTTCTGTCCACAGTTGGTGATAAAGTGCCTGCAGACATCAGGCTGTCTTCTATCAAGTCAACCACGCTGCGGGTAGATCAGTCAATTCTGACAGGTAAAACCATTTACTGTTGAATGCATCTTCTTGGGTGAGCCTTGTGGTCTCTCTGTAATCCGTCTATATGGAATTGTGAATTTTGTACATTTACATATAGCGGGCAAAGGAATCTATTGCTTATAGATCATTTCTCAGCCCCCTTCTGTAACAGATCTTTGGAGTAAGTAATTTCCACCCCTTTTGAGGCACATTCTCTTAAATGCCTCACAGGCATGGCTACCAAAACAAAATTGAGTGAGTGTGGTCTGGATGAAAGCAAAGGTAAATAAATGAATCTTTAGACAGAATAGATTGGGAGGAGAAAATATGGAAAGATGGATAATACAAGAGAAGAGGTTTATGTGAATCAAGGCCTTAAATCTCTTGTCTTGCTCTACTGCCTTAATTGGTAGCAAATTCCAGGGGATATTTTAGTGTTTCAGCTATTTCTCCCCTCTCCTCTTCCCCATTCATGGCCATACTGTCTGTCAGATGCTCTCTGCCTTGCTCTATCAGAACAGTGCAGACCTTGCACAGTTGATTACACACTCGTATACACACACTGCAAGCACACCATCAGATACAGGGTTTGAAAAGCAGTGGCAGCACAGTATTTGGTAATTGTCAGACCTGCTCAGTCAGCTGCAAAGCCTTTTCCACACACATCTGCCCAAAGTGTCATCCAACCATTACAGCTACCACTTTTTACTCTTGTTCAGAAACTCTTATCACTGCTTTTCTCTCTGATATCTTATTGTTTTGTCTTCCTCCAGGAGAGTCGGTGTCAGTGATCAAACACACTGACCCGGTACCAGACCCACGCGCTGTCAACCAGGACAAGAAGAACATGCTCTTTTCTGTGAGTGACTTACCAGACCAGCATTTGATACTTTGTATTGATTTATTTAAACATTTTAAAATCTGCACAGCTTTCCATCTTTCCTTTGTCTGACCACATCATTAAAGACAGTAATTGGATATCATCATCGCCCAGTTTGTTGTTATTCTATTTTCCCCAGCGTCCTTCTTTAAATTTAGTTTCTAAAAATTGACAGATCTTTACAGCAGTTTAGTCACCTATTCACATATTTATATTCATAACTGCAAAAGAGTAGAGTCTTGAAAAGACTTTGATGTAGTAGAAATGTCTGTGTAGACTCTCATTTGCCCAGGTCATCATTCTTCTTGGTAGTTCTTTCGGTTCAACTGGACTGATTAAGCTCTTTTTGAAAACATTTCATCTCTGAATGAGAGACAAAACGTTTTCAAAAAGAGCTTAACCAGTCCAGTTGAACTGAGAACTACCAAGAAAAATGTAGTAGAAATGCATGCATGTACAAATTATTTTCTTCCCAAGAAGGTGGAAATATATTTTCGTTATGAGGAGAAAAATTACCTTCCCATCTCACTGTATTGAATAGTGTTGCATATATTGGTCACTGTCAACTTGGATTTACCCCTGTCCCTTGAAATTTAATTAAATGTTTTGTTTTCTACGATGTCTTTTGTTACTCCACCACAGGGCACTAACATTGCTGCTGGTAAGGCTGTTGGAATTGTAGTTGCCACAGCTGGCAATACAGAGATCGGCAAAATCCGTGATGAGATGGCGTCAACAGAGCAAGAGCGCACACCACTACAGCAGAAGCTGGATGAATTTGGGCAACAGCTATCCAAGGTAAGAATGTTTTTTTTTTTTTCTAATGATGGCTCATTCATTTCAAAATGATTTATATTATCAAAAAAATTTAACTTTGTGTTTGCTGCTTCAAGGTAATTTCACTGATCTGCATTGCTGTTTGGATCATCAATATTGGACATTTCAATGATCCGGTTCATGGCGGCTCCTGGATCCGGGGTGCTGTCTACTACTTCAAAATTGCAGTGGCTCTGGCAGTTGCTGCTATTCCTGAGGGTAAGCGGTCCACCACACAAATTTAAATATCTTCTGCTCTTATAACCTCCAGTTCTCAATGCTCTAGATTAAAAAGTAGCTTAATTTGTCACACCTTATATCCCAACCTTTTTGTCTTAATCATCTTCCTCTCCATACGGCTTTGTTTCTATTTCTCTAGGCCTTCCTGCTGTCATCACTACATGCCTGGCTTTGGGAACACGCCGCATGGCCAAGAAAAATGCCATTGTCCGCAGTTTACCCTCTGTGGAGACCCTTGGCTGTACATCTGTCATCTGCTCTGATAAGACTGGCACGTTGACAACCAATCAGATGTCTGTGTGCAGGGTAAGGGAAAACACTGAAGAGGGGCAGCGTCAGAAAAACCCCAAACATTGAAATGTGTTTTTGTTTTTTCTTTGCATCAGGAAGAAAAATGTCTTGCATATGTTTTTGAGTTATTCATACATTTTATACACTCTGCACCACCAGCAGATAAAAGGTTGTTGCACTGATTAATCTTGGTGAGCTTTCCAGCTTTGACTGCATCCCATCAGAAAATTTAGAAGAATATCTATAACTTACTGTTTTTAGAATTAATCTGGTTGTCCTTCAAAACAACCTGCATAAAATGGCAGCCAAAGCAGAAAGAGTTAGCAAGATTAAGAAGTACAAGAATATAATTTTTGTGCTTGGAATGTTGCTTGAAGTTAATTTCCATGAAGAAATGGTTTTGTTGACATTTCGAAACTATTATGGCTATGTGATACCAAACTTTAAAACGTGCTTTTTTAAGCAGTTAAATTACAACTTAGTCTTAAATGGCTCTATTCAAAACCAGTGTTTTTTTTTTTTTTTAATTATTAATAAGACTATTAAATTGTTTTCACTTAGGTGTTTAAGTACATAATTTTGGATGCAAAGTTACTCAACAAGACAGGCTGCAGAATGACTTTTTTTGTAGCACTTCAGTTCCCCATGAGAAAGAAATGTATGAGTGCAGGAATAAGATACAAAACTATTTTAAATATAACATATTTCAAGTGATACTGATGGGTTCATTAGGTGAGTCTTTCCCAGGAAAATCATCACAAAAACCCAACGTAGCCCATTCAGAACCTCATATGCTTCTGCATGGATGTCTTGTGATTTTCTGTCATGTTGATTCCCTGCATTACTTCCATCACACACGTCCACACCTGGACATTCACCCCCACTTGAACCCAATCTAAGCCTCTGGTTGACTTTTTAGGATTTTCCAAATCCTGCACAGGGAGGAGTTGCATTTCGATGGCTTGCATCAATCTTTTTTGTAACCAATTTACAGAAAGTAATTGTTAGCTTTTCTAAATGGGAGTCAAGTGTTGACATAAAACTCATGGAGTTCATGGGAAATCTGTCATTTCAACCTGAGGAGGAAAGCTCGAGAAAATGTCAAATAAACAAATAAATATATTTAAAACCATAGATGGAAATGACTACTTATTACCTGACAAATTTTGTAATATAAACTTTGAACAATTAAGCAATCCCGAATCCCAATAGACTTTTGCTGACAGAAGTGAGTTATTGATCACAAGCATTGTTGATATGTAATTGCTATTAGTTGTTTTTATTGTCACTCCAGGTGTTTGAGTATAGTTTCCCTATTAATGTTCCTGTGTAGCTCTTTTGATTGTGGTACATCTGTGCTTTGATTTTACATCCAGCTCATTCCTTTGTTCTTTCTCGGTGCTGTTTCTCAGCCCTTTTTCCTGGTCCTGTTTACCTCCTCATACCACTCTCCCATCAGTGTTGAGGCAGCATACTAATCAGTATGCAGTAGTTAGTCACTTGCAGCAGAACCAGCAGTAGAGTTGCATAACTGACCTTGCACTCAGAGATTGTCTCTGATTTCTTTCATCAGGAAATACTGTCTTAAGGTCAAAATGATGTCAAGCAATTTTCAGACTGCACCCACAGGCTGTGCTTTTGGGTATTTGTCAGCCAAGAACGGTATTCTCATTGGATCTACAGAATCCCTGTCAAGTCATGTCTTCCCTGTCTGAATAGGGCAGCACTAGAATTAGTTTCTTGGAATGGCTGCATTTCCCAATTTGCTCTTGTGTTTTGTCAAGGACTGTTTCTGACATCACTGCTTTATGTAGTCTGGTTGCTGCCTGAAGGGGCTGTCGTTAAAATGCAAGATGATCATTTTATTCAGATAATTTTATTTCCACCACCATCACTGCCTACCTTCATGCTGCAATGTGCAGGTCTTACTTTGTCTTCCAGAACTCCAATTTTAAAGCTCAGAAAAACATTTATGCAAAATAAATATGGTTAGTAAATGTGGTTTATAAGCAACTCTTTTATACTCTTCATTAAACAAAACTGAAAAAAACTCAAACTCAACACCATGGCCTTGCGACAGTACTTGGGCCTTAGAGTGATTCACTTTTATCCAGAGTTTATTCACACTGTGTGCATCCAGGAATTTCTGTCTGCCTTGCTGTAAGATGACATTTATGGGTCCTCCCCACCCGAGCACTCAGAGTCTGCTTCAGCTCAGCATTTCATTATTGAATCCTGTTCTATGTACAAATGGGCTCACATTATGAGGGTCTGTTCTGTTGTACTTAATGGTGTGCTGCCACCTGGTGGACACAGTTTTCTTTCCCATCTACAGGAGTGCAGCTTATGAAATTGTAACACAAATTTTTTTTAAGCTGTTTATTGTAGTTTACCATGTAGCTGCCAGAATACACGTACTAATGCCATGTCCCCGGTTTCTGTTTTTCTAGATGTTTATTATTGACCGGGCAGAAGGTGACCACTGTTCCTTAAAGGAATTCACTGTTACTGGCTCCACATATGCTCCAGAAGGAGAAGTGTAAGTAGTCTCTTATATCTGCATGCTGTAAGGTGACAGTCTTGAATTTACTGTGAAACAGATAGAATAACCATATGAGAATCTTTCAGTGCCAAGAATACATTTTGTTAATGTACAACCTTCTGATTTATATCACATGAGTTTTGCTGCGTTGAGCCACAAACTTTATCACTTGTTTTTTCATGGAACCATTGTAATTGCACAATTGCTTTTTCTTTGTTTTTGTTCTAGCTTCCATGACGGCAAAACCGTCAGATGTTCTCAGTATGATGCCTTGGTGGAGCTGGCCTCTATCTGTGCTCTCTGCAATGATTCCTCATTAGACTACAATGAGGTTGGTGTTACAAAGTTGTTGCTGGAACATGAGTCAGCCTGACTCAGTTAACACAAATAATTGTGCTCCTTTTGTGTGTTGCAGTACAATAACCACTCAAGTGATCTATTTTTAAATTTTTTTTTTACAGACCAAAGGTGTGTATGAGAAAGTTGGTGAAGCCACAGAGACTGCTCTCACGTGCCTGGTGGAGAAGATGAATGTATTTGACACTGATGTGAAAAACCTGTCCAAGATTGAACGAGCCAACGCCTGTAATTCTGTACGTAGTAATTGGTTCTACAGAATGCATTGGTCACATTCAGACATGGCATGTTCTTTCATTTGTTGTGGGTTATAGTTAAAGTTAAAAATAGAGTTTCAACTTTCTTTGTTGGGCTTAGGTGATCAAGCAGCTGATGAAGAAGGAGTTCACGTTAGAATTTTCCAGAGACAGAAAGTCCATGTCTGTGTACTGCACCCCGAATAAAGCCCGTTCTTCAGTTGGAAAAATGTTTGTAAAGGTAAGGCAGTTCATATATTTTTACTCAGTTTCTTGCTTGTTTGTGTTTCTCTGATGGTTTCCTATGCACCACAGAAGCTTATAGAGTTGATCTTTCCAGGCTACTGCCCATTTTGTGTTGTCTAAATTATAAAATTGCTCATACACTTACAGTGTTCTTAATGCTGTTTGGAGCAGGCAGCTTGTACTGCCAAATTGTTTACCAGCAGGTGAGATGGTGTGAGTTGTGGTGGCTAGTTATCATCGACTGCAAGAAGTATGGTTTGTGATTAAACACACACTGTTATGCAGAGCTGCCTGTATTCCTCATACCTGCAAACTAGTCACCTTTCGGCGAAATTCACAGTTTTGATCTCAAAATAGGTCGGTCACGTGACTCGTGTAGATCCGAAGAGGTTTTTTTTGGAGGGGGGGGGGTGTAGGCAGGCAGGCTGACAGACAGACTACGAACGTTATTGTTAAGCAACATTCTATAATGTTGGTCTGCCTGTCGTTCCATGACTGCCAGTTACAAAGTTAGAACCTAGTCTCGCGCAGT
>JAPTGW010000005.1:4754506-4765542 GCA_029814545.1 Apogonichthyoides opercularis
GATGTTTTAAATAGAAGAAGGTAGAAATTTAAGGCAGGCAAAGAAAAAGATGGCAATGCAGATAGTTTTTTTTTTTTTTTTTTTTACAGGTTCTGAGAGTTTTGTTTGGTGGAGACTGTTGGAGATGAAAACTGTTCAAATCATCAAATACACAATCCTACCCCTACTGCTTTACTTCATGGCTTGACAAGGAGGCCTGCAAAAGTGTCTTCTCTTTTCCACAACAGCATGAAAAACATTTACATTTAATTTAATGTATATTAATGTTTCAATTCTATGAACACCATAAATTAAGTGTGATCAATCTCTGTTGTACTGTTGTACACAGCCTGAACAGGAGAAGTCAGCATCTGGATTTAACTTCTGGGTTTGGTTTGGTTCTGTGTTTTGCATACACAATGGACTTTGTGTGGTTAGTTTCATTTTCATCACTGTGCATAACAATAACAGTAACTTCATTGGAAAATGTATTCATATCGTTAGTAACATGGTTAAGTGAGACTCTCTTCACCACAATATTTTCAGTTCATTGTGAAGCCATGGCAGAACAAAATAGATCATCTCTGTATCATTAATGGGAAACAATGGGTGATAGAATGTAGTTTGTAATGATTATTTCATGAAGTGACATGGCCTTTCTCAGAGTGTGTATGTGAAAGCAAACCGTATTTTTTAAATCACTTCCAGCTTCACTCTTAATGCATTGTCTGTCGATGGATTTGGGTTTTGTTTTGCCTGGGTTACAGACTAAAGTGGCTCACAGATGCTGCGATGCAAAAATGCAGATGGTAAGATTTGCCTGTCTGAATTATGTCTACATTACATGACAGAAAAGTAAGTACGCAATATTGTAGAAAACTGAGGATGAGACCACTGAAATGTATTGTGACTTGCTGACAGAAATCATAATAAATCCTGAGGCCAATAAAGGCTCGTAACCCTATTTATTCGCTGCAGATGCAAAAAGTAAACCACTGGAGGTCAGCAAAATATGATTGAGTCACTGTTAAAACAAAATCTTAAAATATAAAACGAGGAAACATAACATTAAATGACATTTCTGAACTTACCATCAGTGTGTACTCTCATGGTTGAGGCAGTTATGTCTGTTGTAATGTTGAAATATGGGATCCAGAGGTCCTGCAAATACAAAAGGTAACATCAAAACAGTTAAACGCAACAGGCTTATGTTATAACAGATATTTATCGATGCTCATCTTGATTCTGTCATCTCTTCTCCAGTTCATATTATTTCTATGTAGGGATGTACTGATATATATTACATTATCAACCTTAGTGACTCCCATCAATCTAAAATCCACCAATGGCAGAGACCAATGTCGGTGTTGTGTTAGGTTGTGTAGGTGTGACTTTTATGACACTGTATTAAAGGAGTCAAAGACTTTGAACATTCTGTGTTTTCGTTAAGAGGATTTCTTTGTTTCCTGGGCACAAATGAGGAAAAAATAACAAAAACAAAATAAAACAATGGCATCAGCATTGTACAAATTGTTATATTAAACATTGGTGTCAGACCAGAGTACTACAATTAGTGCATGCCTAGTTCAGACACTGGTGGAGGTTCTCTCATCATCCCACTCACCTCTATCTGTTTGCTCTTGAAGACATTGCTGATGCTGGAGTTGAAAGCAGCACCAGAGAACATGGATGTGACGGGATAGGTCAAATCCAGAACCTTCTTAAATACTGATGTCATTTCCTATAGTTTTTAAGAAAAAAGCAAAATGAGGTTTGTTGTTACCATTGTCTATGTGGAATATCAACAAATATCATCATACTCCTTCAAAATTGGATATAAAAATACTTTTCATATAAGAAGAAAATCTGTTCGGTTGCTTTTGAATGCTGTAAAAAGTTTGTTGTATGGTTAGTTTTGCCTCCAAGTTTCAAATTTTGCTAACATTTTAAGAGCAAAATGTTCAGCTCTTACTTTGGTCATCTGACTTTGGTAAGGGCAAAATCACTTTCATTGCTACAGTGGTTCTTAAATTTGATACTAAATAGCAGCCAGCTGCTACAGAGGAAGGTTCAGAAACAAGGACAGAGCCAGAAGAAGGGGGGTCTGGATACACTGGTGGAAGACAAATCCACAAAACATGATCTGCCTGCAAACGTAGAAACAGAACAGGATTAGGTCTGAAGTCACTTTTTCATTCACTCAGTTTCTAGTCTCTACAGGAATAAATTGAGATTCCAGAATAATCAGTCAAGGAGCCCCCCCAAGCTTAGTTATGGTAATCAAATCACTGCAGACGTTTGAACATGTCATTGTACACAGACCAATGCAATGTTAACAAGATCTATAAGACTTAGAGCAGAGGAAGTGGAAAAAGCAAAAAACTAAATTAAGTTAAAATTAGTATCAGAGGAGTCACTTCTGAAAAAACCACACAACTCAAAACATCCTCAATGGATGCTCAGTAATGACATTAAAATACAGATTCATATTATAGTTTATAAAAATATAAAAAGGAAAGCAATACCCAGTTCTCCATGGGTTACACATCTTACACGAGGCCTTATTTCTGATGAGAATTCACTACAGCGTAGTTAATTACAGTAAAAAGTAGAAGGTCATTTGGCAGAGCTGAGAGCATTTGTCTGAGAACAAAACAGTGGTTCAAAAAGCAGTGGGTGGGAAAATAGTACCTCTGTCCACTATTTCCATAAAGTATAGGTTTTTGACATATCAGTCTAGTAGATAAGAAAAAAAACCAAACAAAAAACATAGGTAATATTTGCACTGAATAGCCAAGTCTGATTCTACTGAAACCATCTTCACCCTGTTACAATCATAGTACTAAATATTTATTACAAAAAAAACCCAAACCAAAACAACTGCATTTAAAACCACAGCTGACAGGATAGATTTGCTCCCATAAGGCTAGGTGATCTGGCCAAAAGATCAGATGACAATGTTTTGAGACTCATAAGCCAGCATTTGAGTCACAATTCTCTTATGTTATACAATGTAGTTAGGTTACAGCCAAACAATAATGACTTTTTCTACAGTTTTTTTCTATTTTCTGGAAGTTTAAGCTATGTGTGATTTTTGTTGTCATCTGTTATTTTTTTCCTCCTCCAAGTTCTGCTTTTATGCATTATTTTTGGACCAGTATTATTATAATATTGACAATATCTGATGAGGTAAACGTTATTGGACAATTTCAAACACATACAGCTACACTGTTTCCATTAATAAACAGAAACTTTGAAGCTTCTGTATAAATCAGACTCACTGTACATCCGAGTTCAGCAGCTGAGAGACCAATGGGAATTAAGTACCATTATCTCTTCAGCAGCAGCAAATCATGCCATTAGACAACCTTTGTAGCCAATGCATACTACGGTAAACCTCAACACTTTAGAGCAGAAAGAAACTCAAGTATTGTTATATACACACACTGAGATAAACTCTCTAGCCAAGATGCGCTAGTGACATTAAAGCTACAAACCCATTAGTCTTACTTAGGGCAACAGTTTCTGTAAAATACAGTAAATACAAATCTAAAATCCTCATTTACAAACAATTTTAGCTGAGTAGGAAAGTTTTGACAGTGCTGTTAATTTTTCAATGACACAATCTGTCCTGATCATCCATCATGATCAACAAACAGCCCTAGTTCCATATCTTAGAGAGAATTTGGCAAATTTAAATTACCACCTGTTTCAACATCCCACATGTCATTGCTGTGTTTGTTTGCATGTCTATCCAATTGCATCCAGACACCTTTTGATCTGTGCTGATTAATAAATACGCCTTGGAAATCAAAAACTGAGGTCTCAGGCTAATTCTCATTTGAAGATTAGTCTCATAACAGAAGGCACTGCAGTCAGCAGATGTTATGCAAGGTCCTGCAGAGCTACAACCAAGGTCATGAAGCCTCCATGTATTATCATAAGCTCATTAAATGAAGGGGTTAAATACTGCAAGGTCTTTGTTATATTATCAAAGTCAGACCAAAGGTGGCCTTTTGATAATAATGGGGATAAAAGATAGTGATAAATGCTTAACCTTAATCCTTCGGGGGCACATTATGTCATATGTCACTGGTGCTTTACACCATAATTCCAATTTTACAAGAGTTCATCAATCAGTTCTTCTTAATGACCTGATGTTATTATTTTGTTTTAATTAATGATATTTTAAAAAGCTTTCATATGAGACCATATACTGAATTCACAATTCCCACTGGTCCTGAATTAAATTACAGCACACTACTGGGGCATAGGGACACTGTGTCAGTCCTTTTGAAGGAGAAACACACAGATGCAGCAGACAGATTTCCTCATGAGCTCTATATATTTTTAACACAATATGCAAATTAAAGTTGCAGTTCTTAATAGTTTAAGCGTGACAAGGCAAAAAACACAGTCACCTTTCAGCATATTGCAAGTATTTTAATGTAAGTGGTCTAAGATTATGCCAGACTTAAGCATCTACTTCTTGCCAATTTTTTTCAGGGTGTGAAAAAAAAAAATCTACTTCACGACACAGTTTTTTTCTCTAATCACAGGCATTTTCAGACCGATCAAGAAGATGATTATCAATCAGTGATCAGATTCTGTCAGATAAACCCTGGGCACAATTCTGTTTGTTTATTTTGTGTCTTGATGCAGAAGCTCCCATCAGGTCATCCATCTTTATAGTTCATCTTTTGATTTGGACTGAAAGAAAAGAGCTGCAGGAGGTCTGGATGCATTTTAAGACTCTAGACTTTCCCTCCCAGTTTCAGAAACTATAACTTTAACCAAAGCTTTCATACATTTGAGTTGGTAATCCATGAATGTTAAATATATTTGCAGTATGACAGTGAAGGAAGCACATCAAAAAATATGGATCTCACTAAAAAATTTGGATTTCTTATATTACTATTATAAATTAGGAAGGACTAACAATAAATTGTTGTTGCTTTTGGACTTACCATTGCCCACTCCCTAGCCCTCATCCTCATGCGGCTGTGGCTGCGGTCCTCAGCATACAGCGCTCCCATGAGGGAACCAATAGAAGTGCCGCCAATAAGATCCACTGGGATGCCAGCCTCGCAGAGAGCACGCATTATCCCCACTTGGGAACAGCCCCTGGGCAGATGACGAGACAAACACAATGAAACAAGGTTTTAAGACAGACATGCAGATATAAATGAAACACATTCCAACTGCTGAACAAAAACCAAGGATATAATTGCAATGACCCTAAAGGTCTGTGAAATAATCAATCTTATCTCATCAGCACTGGCCAGTGTGATCAATTTCATTCATTCTTAACCTATTTATTAATGGGTTCCAGAGATTGACTCAGTTAATATAGTGCCAAGATACATAAAGACTGATCCATGTATCAGAATTAAACTTCTTAATTTTGTGTTCCCCTTCACTGTAAAGGGTTAAAATAGGTACACCAACACTTATCTGTATTAACTGTTGTATTTCTGAGAAGGGTTCTGTGCAGGTAATCCACTATCAATACACTCTGTAGCATCTCCAGCCCCAAACAGTATTATGTAATTTGCTGCCCATTGAACCGTTACATCTCCCACTTTAGCTATGCAATGGTGCGGAGGTAATGAAAAATTCATAGTGTATCACCCAGTTCAAGGACTAAATGTTAAGATACTAACTTTTACAGGGACTAGCTTAGAGGACAGAGTGGGGCGAGCTTTACCTTGCCCCTCCCCCTCCTAGGATGAGTGCAATAGTATTGCCCGTTAGGACTCGAGCCAGTCGGGAGAAGTCTGAGTGACGGTCAGCTGGCTTCTCAAACACACGCTGATACAGCTCCATCTGAAAAAGACAGTGATCATGAAAATGGAGGCAAAAAGGTAACATAATGAGACAATGAGTGAAAACAGATTTAAATGAAAATTTCAGAGAAAAGACACTGCGAATCTGAGTGAAGAAAAAAACTTGACTATATTAAATAATATTAAAACAAGAATAAAGAAGAACAGGAAAGATTTAATGGTGAGAGGAGAGCTTTGATGAGACATGGGAAAGGAAAAGCAAACAATCGTCTGAGCTTATTTTGTGTTCTTACCAGTTTGGGCAGGCTCCTCTTCGAGAAGACTCTTCTGGGACAAGAGAGGTGGAGGTGCCTGGAGATCCAGCTTCGCATATTGAGCCAGTCCACAGTTCCTTTGGGTGGGGGGCCATCTTCTCTGTGTAACAGCACCAGCTGCTTCTGGGCTCGCACAGCACTCCCCTCCAACATACGCTCCAGCTAGAGGGAAGACATCAAGCACAAATGTTGAAAGCATTTTCTAGCGGTGTTGTACTGCATGTGGAAAAGAAATCTCAAAATTATGAGGACACTAGCTTCAACATTTGCAAAGGAAGATTCCGAAAATATGGAGCCCTTTCTGAAAAACATTCCAGAATTTGTAACGGTAACATTACTAGGAGTGACTTGTTATACTAAAGTACCCAGGTGCAAATGTCAGGATAAATCAAGAACCAATTCCAGTTGGAGTTTGGAATTGGTACCATTAAGCGTAAACATCTAAACTGTAAATATGAGTACATTTGATCACTTGGATAGCAAGATGAGCAATAAGGGTAAAAAGGGAAGGTTATTTGAGATATTAAATTTTAACATAGCTTCAAATATTTGATAATTCAAGGCTTCTGGGGAAAATAAAACAAAAAACAAAACTCTAAACCGGAAGGTCAGAAGCGACACCCAGTCAGCGGGTCAGCTGTGCTCAAGGTTTGGTGTATAACCAAGGTGAGCAGCTTTGTGTGTGTGTGTGTGTGTGTGTGTGTGTGTGTGTGTGTGTGTGTGTGACTGGAAAGATAAAATCAACATAGAGCTATGACTCATTCTGTGCCTGAGCAAATATTGATCCATCTTTTCATTTCTCCAGCCATCTACTGTTAAATGGGATGCATTCTTTTCTCCATGCCCATTTTTTCCCTCTGAAGGCAATTACTCCTCAGTCCTTCATCAGCTGGACGTGCCCTTGCTTTACCTTTCTGTCCAGATTCACCCCTCTTTAACAACGTCTATCCCAACTTTGTTCATCTCTTCTGTACACACCAGGGTCGAATTAAAAAAAAAAAAAAAAAAAAATCATTTGCAGCATATGTGGCCATTAAATGAGCAGCAGTGAGATTTGAGAATGGACCGATCAGAACTGACCTCAATATCACAACAGAGGGACCTGCTATCCCAAGATCTATACTGATTCAGCAACGCAGGAGTCAAGAGTGAGCAAGAGCAGGATAAATAACTACTGAGATGATTTTTCTGTAAGGGATGGCCTATGAATGTATGGTCAATTCTCTCACAACAGTAGCACAGTGTTAGATTGAGAGTAAATATCTACTTTTTGTAAGTTTAGTAATGACTGAATACAATACCACCTATAAACTGACAGAAAAACGCCACTGACAAAAAGATCCTTGTTATAATTGTTTTGGAGCCTTCTATTGGAGTCACACTCTCACACAGCTCAACTTGAAACCTCAGGTTTTAATACAAAACCAAGTATTTAATGAATGTTCGCTGTATATCATTGTAAATTAAGTAAGAATATTAAATGTCTGGATTTTTGGCAGAAAAATTTGCCTTTTCCAAATGTATTGACATTTTTTGGAATAAATGTGTAATCATTTTGAGGGGTCATATGTAATATTGATAGTCCAACCTCAACACAAAGGGGGAAGTCATGCACATGAACACACTCATGGCTATCCAATCCACCAATGAATCAACACTATGTATCCACAGACTGTATCACTCACCAAATAATGTATATAGCTCATTGTTTACACATCTGTATTATGGTATCATCAGGTTTTGTTCTTCAAACAAAAACTCATAGCCAGTTATTTTGACAGTCCATCAAAATAACAGTGTCTTATAACCTTCACACGCTGTGTCAGCTGATGGTTTACATTATTGCTCTGTTAGCGTCGCTCTGTTACATTTTGGATCATCCAAACAAGGTTATAACTGTCACAGTTTGCCCTGAACCAAGGATCAACAAATTTTGGAACTTGAGTAGATTCAGTTCATATTTCTACAATCACACACATTGGTATCTTTGGCTTAACTTCAGCACTCTTCATTCTCAACTCAAATGATAATTTAGTTTTTTAACATTTGAAAATGGAAACACTATTTACAGAAATGATACAATTAATTATACACTGTGATTACTAGTAGAAATAATCAGTGTTTGGAGCAGATTAAACAGAGGATAGATGCCTAGAGCTAGTTACAGGCAGCTACCCATAGCATAAATTCCCTCTGCATCTTCTCTCACCCCTCTGCACCTGTCATCTGCCGCTAACACCTCACCTCACCAACAGCAGGGTCCTGCTCTCCAAGTCCCACAATAATGATGCAATCGGCCTGACGGATGCATCTCTGTGTCCACGGGGTCAGTGTGTAGTCTGTCTGGTACAGAACTATGCGATGGATATCTTCCTGTTGGCCCAGCCAACTGGACAGACGGTACTCATGGACACTGACGAGAAAAGAGTCCATTAATGATAAGCTGCATTGCTCAGCTGGCAGCACACAGTATATTCATTTTTCTGTTGTGCCAATAAAGCATACTTGAACTGAATTTAATGAGTGAATCAGTAGAGGAAGAGCAAGAAAGGAAAAAACCAAAAAACCAAACAGTAACTATGATGCTGCCAACAAACCTGTCCAGAGCTGCAGCTCCAAGGCGCTGTTTGATAATATCGCTGGTGAGCAGAAGAGTAGGACCTGCAAGTGTAACGCCACAGCAGTTACAGTTATGTCAGGTCAAAGCACTTGACTAAAAACTACTTCAAGAGGTGAGGATGCTTCTCAAGTGCTGCTACTCATAGGTGGACTTTCAATGTTCAATGGATGTTTCTTTCAATTATATCTCATTGAGAATTACTTGAGAGCTTTGGAAATCAATGGTAGAAAAAAAGAATCAATTGACAAACTGAGTCAGTCTATCTCTGTAACAACACATCATATAAAAACAGTACAATGAGCTAATAACGCAACAGTTTCAATTCATTATTTAACAACACTGACATTTTGTAGTGATCTGCTCTATTTTGCGTTACACAATTCAAATGTAATGTGTAATTAATTTCCTTGCATTTTGTAAGAAATTATTGCATATTACAATGTGTGTGTTAATATATGGGCCTGACATCAGTATTGGCTGATATTTGCAGATATTGGGCAATCTTGGCATCAGCATATGATACTTTTTCAATATTTATCCGTCATGTTATATTAAAGGGTTTTTTTCATAAATTTGTGTTCATTCAAATATTACAGTAAGGGCTGGAAGACTTTAAAATAGTAAATAATTAGATATTAAATAATGAGGATTTCTTTATTAAAAAGGTAGGGCTGCATGATTTTGGCCAAAAATAAGATCCCAATTTCCCAACCCGGATGGGAAGAAGACAGTATGGTACAGATCCGTGCTTGGACAATGTAAGATGAGTGATCCCCATGCAGTAGTATTTGAATTGGGGGATCTGTGCCTGGACCATGGCTTACACTGGTATCACTTCTGTGGACCCATCACAGATTTAAGGTTCGTGGTCATTACACGGAATTCTTTGAAAGACCACTCTCACAGTTAGGAGGAGCCTACGGTAGCCCGGAGGCCCATGGCCCAGCGACACAAGAGAGATGGAATTGATTTGACAATTACCCTTTTTTTAAAAATCGTCCAAATTAGAAAATTTGATTTTGATTTAAAATCGATTATATGTGCAGCCCTAAGTAAAGGGGGTGAATAATTCCCATCAACCAAAATGTATGTTTAAATATCATCCAAGATTTTTGGAATTATTACATCCCTAATTGCAATGCTTTGTTAAAAAACATGGGTATTGCTTTTTATTTATTTATTTGCTCTTTTTTTTTTTTATTATGATGGGATAATGTGGGGAATTAGCAAAATCTGCCAATATGTAAGTAGTAATCTGTACATTTTAAATGTCTAAAATATAAAATTAGACTAGTGATTTAATTAATTCTCATATTAGTCTAGGTAACCACATAAAAACATAATATTTTGATTCTATTCATCTTGCCAATAAATCAAAACATGTCAACCTGGAAAAACTTGTGTAAAAAGACCATCTAAAAACCTGGAGTTCACTCAAAATGCAGAAACAAGAACTACTTAAATACTTTATAATAACCACTACAATCCATAAATGTTTAATATTCAATTCAAGATGGGTTAAAACTCAATGTATACAATTAATTAACATATCATCCTGCTACTGTGTCTAAGACCTGCACACTCTACAGTCACCAAATTAACCTTCTCAGAATGGTCCAACAAAGACACCTCAGGTCCTTCATTAAGGTCAAATGGATCGACTACATCAAAAATAACCAAGTGCTGGACTGTGATAAAACCACACAGCCAAGAGCCATGTTGCTTTGACAAAAACTGGTCTCCTTTTAAGATTTAAAAACTCTTTGAGAACCACGCTGAAGCATGAAGGGGGCTTAACACATGGGGAGATGTCAGTTCCAAGGCATGTACATCAGGTTGCTATTACAAGATGCTAGTGTTGGACAGGGAAGTGGAAATGTATAATTTATGTAGTGATGTTACATGTTTACACATCTGACCATAATTAATGATGTGATTCTTTAACCCTTTCAACCATTTAACTGCTTCTGCATTTCACACTCTAAAACCTTAAATCTAATAGTAATGAAACCCTAATATCTTTGCTGAGTAAAACTGAAATTGATTCTCTTATTTCACCCAAATCAGGTACAAAGGGGAACAGTGCTAACAGGAAAGTTCATTTGGCAAAGGATTAAAGACAGGAGTAAAGTAAATGTAACAAGTGGTGCCAGGCACAACAAACCCCGCTCGACGCCTCCTACTGGATGTTGTATTATTGTATAACAGGGTTTCTGCTATGTACAATTGGCCGCGGCGGGCCGCCACACCTTAAGTTTTGCTGCCGCACCTTCAAAATTTCCTGAACATAATGTATTTGAGTATATCAGAGAGAATGGAAGAGGTGAATGTTAAATA
>JAPTGW010000005.1:4953563-4965545 GCA_029814545.1 Apogonichthyoides opercularis
TATTGATAGATTTGCTAAAAACATAACTTTCTCCAGTTTTCTGCTTTGACATAATAACCTTTGAATTTACTGACTTTTGGTGTGTATCTTAAATATAGGAAAATACACGATTCAGTGAAAAATGCAAAAATACAGAGGATAATGTTATAATAAATTATGACTCACTTAAAGGTTAAATGGAACAATTAATTTGGTAACTGCCATTAAAGGGTCTTTATGGGTTCAGTCCTGATGCGGTTTGAGGATCGTCTTAGGTTATCTGAAATGCTTTACGATTCCTGTCATGGGCCTAAAACACCAATGTCTTAATATTAAAACATTTATTCTTAAACTGTACTGTTCTGGCACCACCATAGAACCTTAAAGGATAAGAACTTGCTGATTAACGTGTCATAAATTGTTTTCTTATGTGAAAGGTTTTTGCATTAATAAAGTATCGGTATCTTTGCAGAGGTCATTTCCATGCTACTAATGTTCACAGGTGATGCCATTATGTTCACTTTTGATACCTATACAAACAAAAGTGATAAAGTGGAAGCAAGTTGCAACAGTAATGAGCTCTTCTGTTTCACCTGGTTAAGAACACGTCTGGTATATGATAGATGTGACTTCTGTTTGTTCTCAGTCCCATTGTCTAAACTGGCTTAAAGTGGAACAGCTAACCCAACACTTGGAGGCATGTTTGACTGAATAGTTCGACTATTCCACTGGAAAAGCAGGGTCATTAGTAACATTTCTTTATTGTGTTTATTTCTTTTCAGTTCCCACTCAACTCTTACAGTCCTTCTCCAGTTTCTCCATCCTTCATTCCCTCCCTCCTCCTCCTCCATAATGTCCACCCCTTTCTCTGATCCCAAACTCAGAGGCATCAACTACGACCTGCCCACCTGTGGAGACACTCAGTGCAACAGCCATGGCACCTGTGTGAATCCTCCTGGTGGTGGCGCCGGTTTGGTTTGTGAATGCACGTTGGGCTACAGAGGCGAGTCCTGTGAGGACACGGTGAACGGCGCGCTGAGCGTCCCTCTGACCGTCAGCGTGTTGGCTGTAATCATCGGCCTGTTGATCTTGGCGTTCATTGTGGCAAAGTTGCGGCAACGGCAGAAAAATAATCGCAGGTACAGAGCTATCCCATGAGGCCGCTGTTCAGTCAGCTTTAACTCCTCTTTAGGCCTTAACATTAACATTTTGGCTCAGTTTCACAGACATGGATTAAATGTTATCCATGACTGAAAAGTGTTGTCAATGGAAATCCTCACTGAATATTTGTCAGACTAAGCTTAACTCATGTCTGAGAAAATGGCTCATTTTATTTTAATAATGTAATCTTCTTTTTTTACACATAAGAACATTGATTTCATGTCTAACTTATAAGGGATTAATTTGATTGCAGGTGCATTTTTTTGTTGCAAAATATCCATTGATACACTGGAGAATTGACTGACTTTATAGCAGTCATTTGCACTTTCTTCACAGATCTTTGACTTCAGTATTTTTGTAGATTTGCTCAACTTTTTTTTTTCTTTTTTCTTTTTTTTTTTTGGGCAGGTCAGCACTTTAGCCCAGTAATTGTGTGTAGTTTTTTGCCATTTCTTTTTTTTATACTTTATTAGTTTTTTGCCATTTCATTCTCAAAATGAGGTGTCAGGTTTAGAGCTAAAATGATTGATTAATCAACTCAAGTCAATAAAAAAAAAATTTGCTGACAGTTTTCCTGAATTGAAGCTTTGTTTCCTTTGCTCTTCACACCAACGCTTATTGTGATACACATGACGCGGGGATCGCCACAGAGTTGTTAGATAAATCTTGAGTTGTTAGTTGTATACAAATGTTGAAGCCTGCAGTGCCTTATGATGTTTGTAGATGTCATTTGTCACTTGTTTATTTGTAAATTAATCATTTATGAAAATCGATAGCTGCAGCTCTGGTCAGGTTCGATATCAGCGAGCCTGGACCTATTTAAGTGACGTGTGTACTATAACAAAGAATGAGTTCACCGTTTAACTCAACAAAAACATCAGAATTGTCTGTGTCTACTGTGATTATACTCATCTTGTAAGCTCCAGAGGTTGCATTGGCTCTTGACTTAGCAGTGGGAAAGTCCTGACTACATTTGAGTAATAGGACTCCAGTTTTGCTCATTACAGACACACGACTGATTTTAATCTACTCCTCTCACACTCTGGAAAAAAAAACAATAAAAAACAACTATACTCCTCCAGATACTTGGCCAAGAAGGAAATGGTTTTGTGTGTGTCTGGTTTTCTGTAATAAACAACCCAAAAACAGAGGACACAGGAAAGTTGTCTAACAGCCTTCTGATAACTTTTCACACTAGGAATGGGAATTGAGAACCGGTTCCCAGTAGCTCAATTCCTTGGAATTGTTTGCCTGCCTCCTTAACAATTCTTCTTCTCGATTCAACCTTCATTGCACATGCGTAATGACACCACACATACGCTGCATTGTTTTGGTTTAGAACGTAGCCAACATGGTGTCGAGGCAAAAACACTCCAAAATATGACTCTCGCATGAAAAGATGACACCAGGGCCACTTGTAGCACTTGCAAAGATTCCATTTCTTCAAAGAGGGGAAATCCCTCCAATATGCTCAAACATTTGTCCACACAGCATGCAATTCATATGCAGGAATATCATGTGTTTGATACTCAGCAGCAGAGCAAACACCAGGGCGTCACCCAGGCCCAGTTCTAGCAGGAAATAAATGTCCTGCCCCCTCAAATAAGTTTTCAAATGTAGGGAAAAAGGAAATGAGATGCACAACAGTGGGAGACATGGAGGAATTAGCAAAAGGCCTTAAGTTTCACTTTCATATTGTACTGTCGTATGGTCTCTGTAGTCTTTTATTCCCTCACCCAATGAGAAAATTGATAAGCTAAATCAATAATGGAATCAGAATCCTTAAATTCTTATTAATTCCCATCCCTGCTTATAACAGTAATGAACAGCAACAGATACATTTATTGAAACACTTTTTAAACTGGCATAAGAGCAGCCGTTTGGGCATTCAGGGGATTTGACATGCACCTTGAATTTAGTGCCGCATCTATTTAATTTAAAATAATGCAATCCTGGAAATGAATTCTATATTCTTGTTTAACAGGAGACAACTGGCAGCAAGGCATGGCTACAACATATCAGTGTAACTCAGACACGTCTATTATGTTACAGGTAAGATACTGGAAATGTTTTCCAAAACTGTTTTCACTCTAGTGTTGAAAATGTCATGCAGGGTTAGTTTAAACGGGATTTTTAGAGGAAAATAACAGTCACTCTGCAGTATCTGTTTACCTGCACTGCTATAGAGCTCAGATGTTCCCAGTTAAACTATATTTTTAACCTCTTCAGTATTTTGTTTTTATTAACAATAACTTCTTTCATTTTCTTCCAGGTTGACCATGACATTAGAGCCAGTAACACAGTTGAGCTTCCATCAGACTGAGCATAAGCCTCTTCATGAAACTCTAATATTTTCTCTGTAAATATACAACATTTTAATGTAATCTGTCTTGCATACAATTAATATGGAAGTAACATCTGTTTTGAAAATGTGGTTGAACAGCCACATGATTCTTGCTTCACTGCATTATTCAGATATTTCATTTTATTTCCATTCGATGCACAATTTTGGATCTTTTATTATGGTCTGATGCTATCATTTTTAATGCATTTCGAGAAGTAAGATAGTAGATATCGGTTACAAATGAACAATTATTACAAACGAACAATGACTGTAACACTCGCCACCTTTTTTTTCTAAATACATACACATGCATACACACATGCATGCACTTCCTCAAAAACAGAAAAGCTGAATGTGTCCTTTTAACACTGTCTGCATTTAGGAAAATTATTCAAATGCTCTGTCCAGTCACACAGTAACTTCTTGTACACAGAAAACCGTGGTGTTAGCTACAGTAGTACTAATGGTGAATATTTGTCAGGATTTAATGAACAGATTTAATTAGTTGGAATAATTTTATGCTTCAATCACACGGACGCACTTTAACCAAAAATCTGTTTTAGATGTTGACACCTTTACTGCACTTTGTAATCACTGATATATCATGGCATTCACCGAGCTTATATCTGCTAAAAGACAGTTCTACATTTTGTCTTTTATGAAGTATCTGGTTCTTTCAGTTAAATCTGATTTTGAATATGCCACAACTGAAAAATACCCATTAAACGGGTCTTAGATCTCTTACTGATTATTGTCTTATGTTCTTTTGTACACATTTGCCTGATTATGTGCCTTTTTGTAATATTCAGCCACGACTGTAAATGAGCAGCATATTTTTGGATGTCTCTTTCTTACCCAATTAACCCTTCTCTAGGCCACGCCCCCCCTTAGTTACTGTTGTCAAGATTTGGCACTCGCATGTCTCTGGCGTTTTCAGCAAGGGTGGGTGATACTGGGAATTTTGGTATCGATCAGATACCAAGTAAATACAGGGCTAGTATTGCCGATACAGATACTTTTTACTTGAAGTGTCATGATCATTGAATAACTTTGTGATTTTTGCCTTTACTTACTTTATTATGATTGATACATGACAAAGATTTTAGGCAAACATCTCTTATATTAAGTACCTACAATAAAATGAATTCCCCTTTTAAATTTGTGGTACCACAATGACTTTATTGCACACATCACATGTGGCAGTCTCCCAGTCAGCTGTAGTGAGGAAGCGCCACAGAACACTTTCTCTCCGCCATCACAGGCTGCTCTGTCAGTGCTCTGACTCTCCGTTCTCCGAGTGAGTGTGTGTGGTGGTGGGGGGGCAGCAATGTGTGCCTGAGAGCAGCACAGAGAGGGAGGTGTGCCATTTGCACAAAACTGTGGTAATTCGAGTAATTTGCTGGATGTATAGAAGAGAAAATGCAACAAAACTATCAATCTCGTATGATACTCACCTTGGTATCGATACATAGATATTTAAATCAATACCCCAGCCCTAGTTTTCAGTGTTATCAGAGAAATATTCTAGGGCAGGGGCCATGGGGGTCCAAGGACATAAATGAAAATGTCTGTGATGGCAGGTATGAAGCAGCAGAGAGGTTCACACTAAGGACTAGAGGAACTAACATGGTATTAATTTTATCAAGACAGTCAAAGGAAGATGCTAATGTTAGCTAACCGATCTCATAACTGGCAGCAAACAAACCCTTGAACATTGTAAGTTCATAGTTTGAGACTGAAGACATTAAAAAAGTGGACTGTTTAAGATGCTTTTTTTTTTAATGGTTTGTGAACATGTGTGCTAAGCTAGCTGTTAGCTTCTGCCTTGACCTACAGCAACCTGAGTTTTTATTGGCACTCATTAAGACTAGATTCTAAAAATAGAAATGCAAAATAAAACCCCAAAGTTGAGTTGATTTCATTATCTACTAGATTTTTATGAGCTACCAATAGACTTTTCAGGGACAAACAAATTACATGGATGGTCCTTAGTGGGCTTTAATGTCAACATACACTAACATGAGTGTTTTAATGATAGTTACACTTATTACCTTGTATTTCTAAGCTATTGCTGTCTTGCTAATCATGCTAAATTCTCATGTTGCTATTACAGTATAAACCGGTTTCTTCTCAGCCTTACATGAATGTATATACATGTTGGCTTGATATTGTTTTTAAAATGATGTAGAATCAGCTAAATTAGTTATTCTGACAATATCTTACCTATTATATGATGGATTGTTTATTTACCAATATATCCTAAAAGAGGACAAAAACACTCAAACCTCAACTAAAATGTACACATTTTGAGTTGTCATGTGTCCATTGTCCTTAATGAACTACCTAACGTCTCAGTTTGTATGTAATAACTAGCGTGGTTGGTAACGTTCAGCTATGAGAGGGTTTTTTTGGTTTGTTTTAAAAAAGGAAATGGAGAATATAAGCATGCATACTTTATGAAAATGTAAACCAGTAAATGACTCAGTGTATCTTTATGAGCAGCTAACATGCTACTAAATTATGATTTTTACATGACTGTATTAGTAGTTAATGTTAATATCAATTGCTTGTAATACATTATATGGCTAGATCTATAAATGTAGAAATGAGCTCAATTCCTTCACTTGGTCTGAAAGCTTGACAGACCAGTTTCAAGTTACGGTTGCTAACAAATGATTGGACATATTCAACTTTTGGGTGGGGCTTAAGGAGGGTCATTTAATGTACTGATGTATGTAGCATCCATGTAATACCTAAACCCTGACTGGATTTTGGATGCTTGTGTTTTTATGTACAGTCATGTGTCGACACATTAACAATAGACCCACCTTTTTATAAAATGTTTTTAATAAATGGATTTGATTGGATGTCACTGTAACAGTACTGAGTGAAGACCAAAACTTTCACCAAAACAAAAAGCCATTGTAATTTTTATTGAAGTTGTACATGTGGCTCTCAGAAAATGTGTGACTCAAAGCTGACATGTACATGCACACCTTTGCCGATCCTGTTCTGCTTCATTTTTACATTTACATCCTGTCATAAGTATTTGGCACAGCACAACTGACTCTCTTGACTTGGTTAAGTTATAAATACTTTGTACAGTTTATTTGTATTGGTTTTGTTAGTGATGGCTCTGTTTACCTTCTTATAATACTGTTAAGGTAAATTTTATACTTCTGCCTTTTTGTTGCTGTGGTTACCTGATGCATAGTTTGCAAATGTGGAAGCTGAATCTGGGGCAGAAAGTGGATTTTGGACTGTCTACAAAGACATTTTATAAACCATTTGTGAGATGCATCATTTTTAAAAGTTCATGTAAAACAACTCATACATGTTATGTTTATTAGTTTCTGTATAAAATTAAGCCTCTAAAATGCGATGCTTCTTGTATAACTGTATTAATATTGAAATAAACCGTTTAATGATATGAGTGTTTTTTACTTTCTTTTCCTCAGTTTTTGCAGGTTGAGTGAAAGTTACACATCCAAGTTTCACCACAGTATGTAACATACCATTTTAGTTAACTTGAGCTTCACCAGTGTTAAATGTGTAGTGTTGGTGTATGTTTTTACACAAACATGAGTGTTTTTTGTTTTTCTTTCTTCCGGATACAGTGACTCAATAGTATCAGCTTCATTGTTTACTAGATTCACTGACTGTCACATGAGAAAATATGTATCTGTTACAGGAATGGGGACAATCTGTTATGCTTATTATCCATTAGGTTAACACCTCCCAAACAGGCAAGTCTGAGTCCATGTTCCTTTTAAATTCATGAAATATTAGTCCTTTTATTTGAAGTTACATATACCACATTTTCAGACTGCATGAAAACGAACACCCTGCATCTCCTTTGGCTGAACAGAAGGATAAATGAACACGTCTTTTCCAGTCATTGTATTGAATGAATTAAAAGGAATGGACATACAGGACCTCACAGCTCAAGAGCATGTAGTGTTTTCTAAAATTACAAAATCGATATCAAAATATGCAAATAAAATAAAACTGCTTCCAAATAATGCGGTCATTTCACCACAGGAGCCTCTGAACACTTTCTGTGTAGATGCATTTTACCACAGAAATGATGTGACATAACTTCTACAACTACATCTATATTCTAATAGTATGATGTGAACAAACCAATCACATAAATGGGTCTTTTTATATTAAGATGGGGAAAAGCTGAAACACTACATGGGTCAATGAAAAGCAAAACAGATCCCCATCAGCGACGAACTGCCCGAAATCAAATGTTTCGTTTCGGAACGTTTTCTGCAATTGCATAACATATTACTGTGAAGATCTATCACTTATCAGTTGCATTTATAATCATCTATAAATATGGAAGAAATAAAGTTTTATTTGATGCCACAATTCTATCCTGTATTTCTCCTACTTCACATGATGAAAAACCTATTTGGTGTTTTGTCAAGTCTGTGTGATCAATCCACTGATTCTGCTCTTTTGTTTCAATATGTACTTTTACATAAATAGAACCGCCTCTGAATATGCCACTGTTCTCCATTCCAGGTTTATTTTAAGTCCATTAAGTAGATCATTTGTAAGAATAGAAAAACCAGCAGGTAATCTTGTCAGACGAGCTATAAGGTGTGTAAAGAAACCAACCACTCAGACCGGTCGGGCTACATTGTGTGAGTTCAAGGCACATGTCACTGTAAAATGCAGCTGGTCTGTGTTTCGAACAGTCTGTCAACATTCATGACAGATCATACACTGTCACGTTTCCCCTCAAAATACAAAACTTTTCATGCTTTTGTCTGGTGTGGACTTCTCAATCCTCCTTTTATAGGTTGAGCTATTTTTTTTTTAATAGTTTATTCAGTGTTATTGAAACTCTATAGTGGAATTAATGGTATTATCTGAAACAACAGCTCCCAAAGTTAAAACATCCCAATGCAGCAGTGCAATGCTATGCGACCAGCGACACGAACTACATTTGAATACTTCCACCTTGTTAGAACAAGCAATTGCAGCGACTTAGTTCTTGTACAAGTGTGAGGGATATGATTTATGTGACTGATGTCCCTTCCAGAGGAGTCATGCCTTTTGCTTCCCTGTTCACCTGAAGATAATATTTTCTTACGCCTTTCAAACCTCACTGCTCTAGATTATAACCTCTACTAAAAGAAAAGACCTATCCATGAACTCATCTCTTCCATATCACACTTAAATCTGAAAGAAATTGTGCAGCAAAAAGCACCACTCTGAAAATTGCAGCCACAAATGAACTCATTGCACATTTAATAAACAGCACTTGTATCACAGAGCAATGAGGAGGATCACCTCAGGACGCTTCTCAACAGGTGTTGTACAAGAATGTAAAGTGCATAAGACAGTATTTACATACAAGCTGTTTTTAAGCCAGTGTACAAAGAAAAGCTGGAAGTTTCCTTCACAACTATTTACATCATTTGAATCATATAGAACATATCAGAGCTAAATTTAACCTACAGCATTTCTATCCAAACTGTTTCAGCAACAATAAATTACAGAATTCTTCACTTTCCAGACCTCCTTCATAACACTTTCCTTCTTTTTCTGCATTATAACAATATATTGCTTACTATCTGTTTGCATTGATTGAACACATTTGCATCATGTTGAGTTAAGTTTGATCTGTAGCCTCTAAACTGCAGCTCCTCTGTCATCCAAACATTTAACACATGAACCTCTTAAGGATGAGGACCTTAAAGTATTACTGCATGATGAGGAAGCATTACAATACTTCAAAGGGCATTTCTGATGACATTTAATACATTGGCATAACCAAAACATGTCAGAATGAAGTTAAAATAGTGGGCTCCATACAGTAGGATACCTGAGTCTACTGCAGGGACCATCTGGTGACTAGTATTGGATCTGGTGTGTTACAAGTAGTTGACATTTTTACTAAACTAGATTTGTAGTTGATTTTGCTGTCCTTCCTCTCTCAGTCTCTTAACATATTCACATCACTCACTTTTCCTCAGCAGTTTATTTGTGTCCTTTCTTTGATGGTCCAGATGTGGTTCTGGTTCAAAGGTCTGCATCATAGGGTTGTGCGCTGTATGAGGTGTTCACGGACCGTGCGGGACTCTTGGCCCGGGGAAAGGACACATCATCCTCCATAGAGTCTTTGGAGTAGGGGACGCTGCTGGCTGCGCTCCGGGGCCGGTTCAGGGTCGGCACGTCCACGCGTCTTGACGGAGGTTTCTGGTGCCTGAACTGTGTGCGCCCGGGGACCTCTTCCACCCGAACCTCTCCTCGGTTTTTGCCACCGCAGCAGCGACAGATACCGATGAACATGACGAAGCCCCCAAGGACCTCAAATATGCCGCCGATGTAGCCCAGGACGATGCAGTATCCGACCTGCAGGGTGGAGGGCGCCGTCAGCTGGGTGACCGTGGTGATGTTGGAGAGGATGTGCGTGTACCAGGCGATGGGGATGATGGTCAGGACACCAGAACAGAAGATCAGCAGTCCGCCCAGACCTGCCACCACCCAGTTGGGCTTGTCTCTCCAGCAGCGGACACCCGGAATGGCCACAGCCAGCCCGATTAGAGTCACGACGAGGGAGGCCACCATCAAACCCTGGGCGATGGGGATGATGGCGTTTCCGAAGTAGGTGTCGTCATCCTGGCTGCACTGGGTCCTGGTGTCGGTGGAGGAGGCGAGGCAGATATCCCAGATACCCTGCTGCACGATCTCATTTTGTGGGCGGCCTGGGACGTTATGGATGGTTCTCCAGTTGGGGGCCACAGTGGCGGTCAGGTCCAGGATCCACCCACAGGGAGCCATGACCAACCCGAAGATCAGGATCCCCGGAGTGCGTAAGGATAGTCTGATCCACTCCTGCGCCGTGCGTCTCGGCATGTTTTCTGTTGTTGTTGTTGATGATGATGTGTGTGTTCTTACTTCCAGAGTCCGTGGAATGAAGTGAAGACAGCAGCGACCGAGTTTTGACACGGTGCTAAAAAAAACGAGTCTGACTGAAACTTTAAGGGGGCGTGGCCTCACCTCTGCGCGTCTGTCTCCAGACAGGTGTGCCGCGCAGGGCGCACGGGGCTGGAGCGGCACAGACAGACGGACACAGGGTAGTTTCGACGAGGACTTTATCATGCAAATGTGTTTGTGACCAGGGCCAAGGTGTTATTTCTTTGCGAAAGAGCAAAAACAAATAGGCTTATTCGCTGCCATTATGGTTTTCGGAACAAAATATTAGATAAAAAGTGATGCGCAATAAACTACAGTATGCTTTTGTTTTCTGAATTATTGTGAGATTTTGAATGTCTGACAAAAAGGAGGGATATTTCCTTCTGAAACTTATGTTTGTTCAGTGGACAAGAGTTTCACAGCTTTGCATTGATTTTTTTTTTTAAAGTAAAGAGCATTCCATAAAAAATGTATTCAAATATGTTTCATCTTGCTGTTTCCAATCAGTTCCAATTATTTAATGTAAAAAAGCGAAAACTTCTATTTACTGGGGGGGGGGGGAGTGAAGACAGGCCATCATGTAAACGTTACAAAATCAGCAAAGCCTCACCATCATTAACATCAGTTTTAGTGACTATTTGCAGAACAGCAACAAAACATGTCATGCACTAGACGAATATGATGGTTAATATGAGGTGGGTTCAGTTCAATCCATGCTAGAATGAAACTCAATAAATAATACAAAAATATTCAACAAGAACTACGGTTTGTGGATGATACAAGAATTCTATGAAATTCATAGTAAGTTTCTCCTGCAGCTTATTAATTTTCTTGTAATACATTCTCAGAATCAGTTGACTTTGGTTTGAAAAATGTCACCATGGCACTATGAGAACTACTGTACCTTTGTCAAGAATGTTGTTCTGCAGTAATTCACCGTCAACACATGTCTGCTGTCTTACTTATCCTCTTCCATCTGCATGTATTTTTCATACAGTTTATTTCTCCTCAAGTAAATAGTCATTATTGTCCAGAGATCACTGACGTCTCTCCTGAGGGTATTGCAGCTGGTTTCAGCTTGTTCAGTTCTTTAGAAAAAAACAGTCAATTTACTCAAGAGTTGATGTCTGTGAATGATGCACATGAACCATAGTCTCACATAGGTTTGGTGCAAATGATGCTTTAGGAGATTTTGAGTTTCTATGTTTTTACATGATTAATGAACACCATTCACTGTCAGCCTGGATGTCAAATATACTTGATAAAAATGTATTAGAATGGACTTAAAAATATAAGTTTGATGACATTACTAGAAAATATTAAGTATAATTTGTTCATTTGTAGATATAGTTGAATGTGCATTGAAGGTAAATGGATTTAACCCATAAGGACCCAGTGTGACATTTGTGGCAGTGCCCAAATACATTTTCCTTTATATTTAACCGTCCTTAAGCGATTTATCACCATTTATTGTAATATTATCTCCTGTATTTTGTTTTTTTCAGTGAGAATCAGGAATTTTCCTACATTTAATTTGCTAATCATGTAGATGTTCATAAAAG
>JAPTGW010000005.1:7051935-7063924 GCA_029814545.1 Apogonichthyoides opercularis
GGAGAGAGAAAGGGGGTAAGAAGGAGAAAGAAGGTAAAAAGTGAATCACTGAGGTGTGGAATAGTGGTTTGTTGGGGCGTATGTGTGCATATGTGCGTTCTGGGGGCACCAGCCATTCATTTAATATTCATGACGTAACTGTATCTGTTGCTGCAGTATGACTAGATTATTGTTGCAGTGACCGTCTGCGTCTGTGTCTCTGTCTCTGTCTTTGCAGCCTGACTTTCATCAACAAGTCCTCATATCGAAGCAATGCCTGTACTGAATGTATGAAAAAAGAGCACCAACCTAAACTAAGACAAATAATAATACAATGACTGGGGTTGGGTATTTGGTTTAGTGGTTATGGAGCAACGGTAATAGTTCAAATACATCATCACTGTAGGACAGAGGAACTGACAGGGATTAAAAATAGATATTTTTCTGCTGACATCTGTTGTAACAGATTTACAGTCCTGTAGCAAGTCATACTGTACTATTTTTTAGCCCCCTGATATTTATTTTTTTCAGATGTGCCAGTGTATTTCTGTGAGTCTTTCCTGAGAACCACAACAACACTTTTCTTCAGCCTTATTTAAAGCGACTGCGGTGCTGAGAAAGGCTTGAGTTGAGCGAGGTTGAATTTATTTACACACAGTAACAGGTTCAGTAGCGCAGCACCAGTGTGAGGCTGCTGTAGCCAATCCTGCTAAGTACCACTTAGTATTCTTAGAAAGTATGTAATCCTTCAAGTGTGACTTCACCCAGGAGATGTATGTGTGTGTACATGTACCACTCTGTGTGAGACATACAGCTGTACATTAATCAAGTGTGTGTCCGTGCATTGCTGCCTCTGTGAGGACAAAACATTTGGACAAGCATTCCCTGACTCACTGTGAATCCATAAAGGACCAAAACAGCGCAGAAGTTGAACATATTAGCTTTAATATTAGTTTAGATCTGGCCTGTGAAACAAATGAGTCCGAGGGCTAATGTTTCATTTGTTCTGGCAGATGTGTTTGGCCTCGCTCCTGTTCAAACAGATTTCCAACAAATCAAACCCATGGCAGACCTATCTCACCCGTTAATCTGTTACAGGGCAGGATTGATACGACGAATGCATTTTCACAAATGCGTTTAACACACCTATTGAAGTTTTGCATAACAATTTTTTTCCAAAAAATTGTTTATGCTTATTGAGTGTGGTTTTTACCTTCGAGAGACAAGATGTCAACACATTTTTCAAAGAAATTCTGATGCAGCAAACATTTAAAACAAACTTAAAGCCTGATGAGCTGACTGAGCCCGGCATCTTCCTGAATAAAGCACAAAGACATAACTGGTAGGAGAAACTGGTCCAGCAGCTGTGGTTCAGTTGGTAGAACAGATCGTCCAATGACCAAAGGGTCAGTGGTTGACTGTCCACATGTCAAAGTGTCCTTGTGCAAGACAGTAAACCCTAAATTGCTCCCAGTAGGGCCTAGTAGCACCTTGCATAGCAACAACCACCTACTGGTGTATGTATGTGTGTGTGTGTGTGTGTGTGTGTGTGAATGTAAGGCTTTGTAAAGTGCTTTGGGCACCTGAAGGTGTTTAAAATGTGCTATATAAGTGCAGTCCATTTACCATGTTATTGTCTGAAGACAAATCAAGCTTAAACAGCCTGTTATTTGGAAAACAGTAACAGATGCTTCTATAATGTACAACACATGCTGTGTGTTATTCAGAACTGTCCACTTGATATCACTTGGTCCATCCATTGGTCTGTCTGTCCACATTACATGTAAAATACAATATCTTTATTTGGCACAAACATTCAGTTTGATACATCAATGAAAAGAATTGATTTTTGGTGGCCCAAGGTCAAAGGCCTCATCTCTGTCTACTCTTATGAACCCTGTAACACTTCAAGTCTCTGAAGTCACTTCTGAATTAAGACAAACTAGTGTGTTGACCTGTGGGGAACCATTACTTCTAGATCCTCTGATCCAGTTTATTCTTTTACTTTCTTTAATTTTCTTGGTAAATTCCACTGGCATTTTTTAAACTTGTAGTTCTTGGTTTCTTGTGTTTGCAATTTTATAAAAGTTTGCATCTGTTTCCCTTATGATTTGATGGAAATATGGTTATTAAATGGCAGAAGATTGTGTAGAAACTGCATTCAAAGCCTTCACTGAAAAGAAACATATGTTTGCTGTACTTAGGTTGGTAGGTAGATTGAAAAAAATGGCTGAGCTCAGTAGGTGTGAAGTGGAAATTCAACTCAAATGCTTTTAGTTCACATACACTGATATAAATCTACATGTAGAAATGCACTGTTGCTCATGAGTATTTTCTGATACATTCCTCTTTTTATTCCTATTTATACACATTAGTAAACACCTTTGACCAGGTTCAGCGATTACATATTGAGTCCTAGTTACACACCAAGAATAAATCACATTGTCACAATCATGTCACGACAAGTGGTAAAAATATTTAATTCCAACTTTATGGGCAACTTTGTACAACATGCTTACTTTTAACAGCATAATTGGTTGGTTTGTCTAATAACACGGGGGTGAGTAAGGATCCTCACAAGTGTTTAGTTTTTTTCTTTTAAGGCACAATGACTGACAGATTTTCCCATGGTGACTGTGCCAAAAGCCAGAGATGAAGGCTGAATCATAAAAGCATCTCGCTCTTTCCCCCTTTGTCTCCATCCTGCTTTCATTCCATATGCTCTTTATTTCTTTCTCTTTCCATCTCACTTACTTACATTTTGCAGTGCAGTTTCCTTCCCATGTTAAATGACTCTGAACCCATTCATTAAAGTGTATACTAGAGTGGTAAACACATTTATTCATCATGTACGTGTGTGTGTTAATGCTTTATATTTGTACATGTGGCAAACCACTACTGCTCTTCGAACAAAATGTAACACTAAACTTTATATCAACATGTTTTTGCTTCTAAATAGTCTTTTAGTCTTGCATACAGTCTCAAAAATCAATCTTACGATGAGAAGAAGAGGTGTATTAAGAGAAGGGGGATATGAAGGACGGCTTGTAGAAGGTGGAGATAGAGGGAGGGAGCTTTCCTAATGGGGATGACTCATGGTTGTTGGAGTCTTACATCAGCTTTGCACCCCAGCTTTGCTCTTGCATTAAAATCCCTAAAGTCAGTGCTTCCCATTCTTTATTTAAAGCGAACAAAACCCGCAGTCACCCCACCTTCCACCATCACACAGTTGCTTCTGTTTCCACCTTGGGAGCTGTACAGTATCTCTACTTCTTCTATTACCTGTGGTTTTTATGAGATTTTTTTTCCATGCTTCATTGTGAGTCAGTCTTCCTTCAGGGTGGATAAAGTGTGTACACTTCATTATAAGCTCTGTACTCCTGGGCTTTTTAACGAACCAGCAGCAACTCATAATAACTGAAAATCCCACACAGGGCTGATCACTATCGGTGAGAAAAGAAACAAGTTTTTGCACTAATCTCACCTCAAAGGCAGATTGTTGTCTCTGGTTTCGCACAATAAGTTTTACATTCTGCACTTTAATATCTTCTTAATTGTTTTATTTATTTATTTAGTTTCTTCTTTTTTTTTGCCCATACAGAGAATGACTCTTAATGTTACCCATGCAAAAAAAAAAAAACAAGGTCTTTCCCTTTTTCTCCCTATAATCCACTAACCTTCTCTTCCCTACTACAATCTGTGCTGTAACGCAGTGAGGCTGAAACCGAGTAGTATCACGGTCGAGTAAGCTGTCTCTTCAGTTTGGGTCATGAAACACAAAGTCATGCAGTCCTGACTGGTGAATGGCAATGACTAAGCTTAACTCTGCATATTTTATGAGACCGACACAAGCTGCAGAAAAACCGCTGCACACCAACTAAGAGTGTCTGGAAAAGAGGGTACAGTATATTCAGGACATGTAAAAATCTATCTTGCTTATACGATGTGTGAAACTGGGACAGGAAAGTTGGAAAGTGTCTGGTTCATTAACAAACTCTGCAGATGGGACTCAACCTTCAGGAATAATATTCATGCACCTGCCTTTTTGAAATTATTTATTCAATCTCTTACATTTGGATGAGTCCACGTCTGCTACGTTTATTAATTTACTGCCATCCATTTATTGATTTTTGGTGAGTGATTTAAAAGCAGCTGGATGATATTCATATCTGCAGTGCAAGCAGGCTGCAGAGTTTTGAGGATTAGGTAATTAGAGTTCTGCTAATTTAATCAAATATCTGATCAAAAAGTATCCAGGCTAAGTACAAATTCTCACAAACGCAGAGCAAGAACTCTTGTTTCTGCAGATAAAGGAGGTTAAGTCTGAAGTATCGAAGATCCTTCGATAACAAATGTATTCATACTATTTTGAGAATTTATGACAGTGGCACATATAAGATAAGAAAGTATCAAAGATTACGTATTTTGGAATCAGATCCCTTAGGTTGCTCGATTTGCTCAGATGCCTCAAAAATAGCAAAATGAAAATGTTTCATCTTCAGCCATGAGAGATGAGACGGGCTTCATCAGCATATCTCATTTCCTCTGAGGTGGGGAACAGAAACGAGGGGGTGGTGGGTCTGTTTGGGGGATGTTTTGCATTTGGGGTGTGGCAGGTGCTCCCCTGTGTACGACGAGCATAAAGTTTCTTGTACTGAGCCTCAGAACTGTTTTATTGCGACGCGCTTTTGTGATTTTCCTCCCACAGATGTTGTTGTTTTTGCAGAATTCTTCCAAGTTGAAGAAAACTTGAAAGTCTGAGTCAGTATTTGTAAAATATATATGCGCATTTAAATAAAAAATATACACTTGGACTCTCTTATGAGTTATGAATGTCCATTCATGTGATGGCATATATACCTGCATGTGTGCATCTTTATGCTTTCAGTCAGCATATAGCTCTTCCTCATATGGGGTCTGATATTTTCATAATTCTAACCCAAGGCCACACAAACCTCAAGTCTCGCCTGAGAGATCTCATCAATATTTAAGAACCACGTTCAGTGGTAAGGCAGGTCTGATGCAGCCAGGCACTGGTGCGGGAAACTCTGTATTATAATCGACTGCATCAACAACAATTCACACAGGAATACAGTGTGTTTTTTCAAGTTTTCAAAAACTATGAAGCAAATTCATTAACAATGAAAACTGTGAAAGTTATTTTTGTAACGAATAAGCTATGCAGCTCAAACGGTTTACTCATTTGGCTTTACTACACTATCAAATGTCACAGGCTGTATTAAATTTCCAGTGTTTGACATCATCACCTTTGGATGGAAACACTGTTTTCAACCTGATGTTACAGTGAAAACACAAATACAGAAGTACTTTCAGTGTTACTAATCACTGTCTTCCTAAAATGCATTTTACTAAAGATTTAGCAGAAGTACTGCCTTTAGTTTTAATGCTTAGATATAATTATAGGATTATAACAGGAAATTATCGGTAAAGAAGCCCACAAGGATGCTTATTCTTATTCTTATTCTTATTCTTATTCTTATTCTTATTCTTATTCTTATTCTCAGAATCGATTATTATTTATATCTAATTCTATCTAAACTTATTTTAAGGACTTTTTCCCTGTTCAAACTTTGAGGAGATGTTTAAGATTACAGTGTATTTACAACTGCCCAAAGCGTTTGTGGAGTCATACATCATCGTACAAAAACTGCACCTTTAAGTCATTTCTTACATGTAGGGATATGCATGAGTAGGGAGGAACTCCTCAACTCAAGTTTTTAAAAACTTTAAAAACTATTTTTTTCCCCCTACGATTTACTACTTATTGTTTTACTACTCTTTTGTCAGCCGTCCCCCTTTCTGACTATCTTTTTTTTCTCCCACTCACTTGCAGTTCCCTCTGTCTCTTTCTCTTTGTCTTGTTTTCTCTAAAAGCAAACACAGCTCTCCTGATAGCAAAAGCAGCATTATCAATTACTCCCCGTCTCCTGCAGCAAATAACCTCCCTGCAGACACAGCACATTTCCCTGGCCAAGAGAGAGGAGAAAAAAGGGAAGGAAAAAGAAAGGAGAAACGGATGAAGTGAGTGAAATAGAGGTAGAGACTGAAAGAGTGAGTGGGAGGTGGGGGTTAACAGAGGGAGAACAGAAGAAAGGGAAGAAAGACAGTAACAGGTAAGATAATCGGGGGGAAAATGCTTACAGCGTTAAACTTTATATGGCCCTTTTTAAGGTGGGTTGGGCGATACGGGAGCTGTTTGCACTTTATGGCTTCATATACTACAATATGACAGTTGCACTGAGATTTTATGTAATACGTGCATGGGATGTATCCTCATTTGACCGAGTCACTTCCCCAATGAACAGCTGAATGTAGGAGCAGGACAGCAGGTTAGACAGAATGACTGATGGTTATGGTGGCCAGGTACTGATTACTAATCATTTGATTTGACCGAAAATGACACCCTTGAGCATCTGGAACAGTGCAATTACTGATCTGTGAAAAGCAAAACAGAACAGGTTAAAAACGATAGCACACAAAAGTTTGGAAATAAGCCACCTAAAAGATATATTGTCAAAGTTTGCAGCATCAGCTAAGAATTAAAAGTGTGGACACAGGAACTAAATCTGCACAAGAAACTCAATATTTATGCAGAAACAAGAGAGAGAGTGAACCGACTGACCCCTGGAAATGAGAAAAACATCAGCAGCTCAGACAGGGCGATAATTAACCACAAATCTAGGTCTTTGGTTTCTACACGTTTATATTCTCTTTGTTTTAAACAAGATTTACACTTTAAGGTCAACATTACTCCACACTTGTATTTGTTAAGTAAAATGGATAATATTTAAGATCATTTGTACAGGTTTCATGACAGTTCATCCAGACATATTTGAGAAGTGACAATTTCTTTTTCTGTTTAGAATTTAAAAATAAATGAAGAAATGATATGGGTGTTCGATAGGGCTAAACTAATGCAATCCTTAAACTCTTAGCATTCAGTAATCAATGCTATAATAACAGGTCCTAAAGTTGAAGCTGACTTAACTTGGATCGGCGCTCTCATAACATTGTAACTCTAAACTTCTGTTAGCGATTCACATGTTAACTCAACCTATGGACACACCTTTATCTAGTGAACTTACCCTGAACACATCAAGCTGTTTCCTCTACTTCTCTGTCTTGTTCTGCCTCCTTTATAAAGAGACAACGCCCAGTTGCTGCAGTGCAGTTCACTTCCCCGTTTCCAAAAACTCTGCCCCCTCCCTCTCCTGATCTGAGCACCCTCAGTTCTCTCTCTGCCTCTTTACCTCTGTCTCTCTGCAGTAAAGCAGCGTGGGCGACGGGGCATTGTAGTAAGATGTTGTACTGTCCTAAAAAAAAAAAGTGTTACAGGTTTGATATTCATCAGTTTGTTGTTATGTCTTCACAACAGATAAATATTACAACATTTGAAGTTATCTTCAAAAAGAACACTTCAGTTCTTTGGCTCGTTCTATTAGTAGTAAAGCTAATGACATCAACCAGACTAGTGCAATCATCTAAATGTATTTAATTAGATGATCCTTCAGTCTGCTCAGTGGTTTTAGGTTTTCTTCAGACTGCAATGGCCTTAATGCCTTTAATGGCTGCTTATTAACACATGTAGCACTTATTAGGAACTGTTATCTCTGGAATAAGTGTAAGTGTGATACCACATCATTATGGAAGTCAATTATGAGCATTTGGGGAGCATCTTTTCTGAAGGATGAGACCTTCAAAAAAAAGTGTGTGTGTGTGTGTGTGTGGGGGGGGGGTGTTAAAGTAGATAAGACTGGGGTATAATGATAAAGAAGAACAGTTATTCCTCCAAAGGACAGAAGTCAAGGAATATTTTTTCTCTGAATTATAAGCATAGTGATCCCTTTCAGCATGCATTGTAACCCCTTAAAGAAAAATGTTCATTCATTCATTCACCAAGATCAATCATGTGCATCACTGAGGCTGAGTCCTGCATGAACATGAAGAGTTCATTTTAAACATCGTTTATTTACATTCTTGTATTTACTCTTTTATCCCTTTTTGGTGCATTACCCATTTCTTCACATCATCCACACCTCATGACACAATCTGATGATTATAGCTGCAATAAAAAACAGTACTTAAGGCAGATCAAACATCTGTATTTTAGCTGTAGCTCCTAATCTATGGTACAATGTTTTGCTGTTGCATTTTGCAGGACCACTGCAAAGCAAACACATTTACTGTAATGTAACTCTGAAAAAAAAAAAAAATCCACAGTCGATGAGAATTGATCGGGAGCAGCACGAGTCTTGTCCTCAAGTGCTCTTCAGCTGCTCTCCCAGGCCCTGCCAGGTAATCCAAGCCTCAGAGGTCAGCAAGTTTCCTGGCAGAATAATGGAGGCTGCAGCCCCACAGGAAGAAGAGAGCGGGTATTTTGGGGTTGCCCAGACAAAGTGGTGAGGGTAAAGTGTTAATATGCACCCCTTAAGATGTCAGAAAAAAAACAGACAGAAACCTGGATGCTGTTGGGAGGTGTAAGTTTAAGGACTAAAGAGGAATCCAATAATTGCGTTTAAAGGATGATAAACATATGCAAGTTGCACCACCATCAGCTGTTTACTGAAAGGGCTTTGACAATGAAAAAGGAGACTGTATTATAAGCGATGCAGAATTGCCGTGTGTGCTAGTCTCCTCATCAGCATTTCAGACGGTAAGAGAGAAACTTTGCATTATTCTTCTCCTTGACAGGAAGCTGGTCTGCAGTATTGTGGCATCTTGGCTTCCACAGGGGTGACTCTGAGATAATTTTTGGGTGTCAGCCAAGTGATTGTCGCCCCTAAGGGCTTTAATGCTCCAAAAGTGGGCCTTGCATTCCCAGCTCTAATGATGAATGTTCTTAATGGAGGAGCGGTCATGCACAGCATGAAATTTGATAAGAAAAAACACTGGGCCTTTTTCTGAAGCCTTTTTCTTTGCGTCAGTATAAATCAATAGCAGTAATATCAGTTTTGTGATGTGGTACAATGTGCAGAAGTCATCCCAAGAATATGTTGTAAATGTTTTTAAACTTATGCAGTACTCAAGCATAGTTTTTAAGTCTACTTCAACATCAGAAGTACTTTTCATTCATGTAAAAAAACTTTCTGGGGCATTCACATACAACAGATGTATTTGATAACAACAGACTAAAGTGAGCTGCACTTTTTCTCACCTGCTGTCTTTATGAGCTGTTAGAAACTCATTTTTACACAGTTCTGCCCTTATGCTATGATTAACCATAAAATGCCCCACAAGAGAAGTCTTCCCCCCTATTGTCCTAGGGTACTGCAGCAGCTAAACTGCTGAGTAAACTCAAAGGCTCCTTTTTGTTTGACTATATCTGCATTGGTGCCCTTATACAGTATATAGCCGTATTTAACTCGTACCCTGCTGAGCAATGCTTATTACTGCCAGCAGCATAGCTAATTGTTATGCTTAAATGTTTTTTTCATCCTTGGCTATTTGGTTATTTTGTTATGATCTTCTCCTCTGTTTCCTCTTTGCATTATTCATAATAAAATTCACTGTAGCTGAAATGATTTGGCCACAAATGTAATGACTGTGCACAACGTACAACACTTACACTTACACTCAACATTTATATATAGAAACCCTTCTCAGCAATTGAGAGCAAGAATAAAACAAAACAAAAGCAGTGTTTTGGTTGGTTTTTTATCACAGTAAAACTTTTCTTATTATATTGCTTTTGGTGATAGTATAAATTCTATTAAATAGTATAAACTCAGGCATATGAAAACATTTTCCTGAGTGGATTTATTTGTTGAAGCTTCACTGACACCTACAGTTTAAAGAGTGTAAGTGTGTTGAATTGTATGTTAAAGGGGGTGGTGATAGATGTAAAGATGTTGGCAGGTTTTTCTTGTGCTATATGCAAGAAAAGTGAGATATAAGGAGTGGAACATTATAAAACTGCACCTTGTGCAACTGAAAAATGCCAAATTGATGTGAAGTTCACCAGAGGCTGCAATGTTGTGTGAATCACCTTAAAAAGTGATGTGCTTGTGAAGCATCATCTTATATTCTTACTGTCCAGATTTACATTTTTTATAGAAATTTATAACATTATGTTAAGGTGATGAGAAAGACATGTCCTTCTACTGCAAGGACTCTTCTTATGGACACACAAGCGCTGGCTGAAACCCAGATTTTTTTTTTTTTTTTTTTGCTGACAGAAGTGCAAGTCATGGTCAAGGGCAAAGACCAGTAGGTAGAGAGTGTGTTTTGGAGTCAGGCCAGATGGCATGTGACACAACTGGAAAGACATTCAAAAAGCACAAGGCAATTCAGACATTAAGCCAAGACATAGCATTAGATATTGTTGTCAAATGACAAGAACAGAGTCATCTGTAAACAAGAGTTATAAGAGAACAATAGTAGAACTAAATTACTATTACCATGCTTCACAGACTACAGTACAAGTTCACTGTTTCATATTATTGTTTGATTACTTTATCTAGTTCCAAAAATAAGCATGAATACATGCCTAAAAGTAAACTAAGAAAAGGACAAATGGGACACAAAATATGGCACAAAGTATCATAACATTAAATACAGTGTACTATTTGGAAATTGAACATTTTGTGGGGGAAAAAAAGAAACAAACAGAAAAGACATTTAAGAAAGAGGGGAAAAGGCAGCAAACAGAACACATGTTTTCTGCTAACGATATTCTAGTTTTTTTCTTCTTGGTTTATAAAAAATAAATCCTGGAAGCTGGCATTTTGTTTGAAAATCGGATTAATAGAAAAATTTGCTGTGAATGAGCAACTACATATGATATAAAATATGTGAAATGTTTACATAGACCTACTGTAAATAAAGTGTGCATGAGAAGTGCAGACTAAGTGCTTTTCCTTGATAAATTTAGTGTAACCTCCGTTAGTTTTCAATGTTACAGCCTGGGGAATACAATGAAACATACAGTAGTAGCAATAACAAATAGATGCCACCAGATGGTGGTCATACACAGGCAGAATGAGAAGCTGATCCAGTGTAGTTTAAGGTTTGAAGTAGCAGTGATGTACTTGTAAATCTCAACACTGCAGAGTCATACATCACAGGCTACAGGAAACAGTTTAATCCACTCAGGAGTGAAGACCGTGACATGCTCTCAATAAATACTGGGCTGTACTTTCATGCAGCATTCGAGTAGCTTAATAAACTATTGCAGATGACACGGAAACAGATTTCACACTTCTGTTAGCCCTGCACCATTGCTCTTGTTTCTTTTGAATTAATATAGTCATCATACTGATAAAGTCTTAATGTATTTAATCACATTTGTGCACTGTCCTTGGGAATCTTACTGCAAGCTTGTCCCAAAAGCCATTGTTATCTGTTTTGCCCATAAAATATGTAACACCCAGCCCAATGACATAAGAGAGCCTGAAACAGCAAACAATCTTTTTAATGGAGGAGCCAGTACATTTCTCTGTAGTTTACCATTTCTTGTATAAAAGAATACTGAAGTAGGAATATTTCCAAATACATTGGGATTTGATATGAATCTATTCAGACAAAAATACTATATTTATTTCTTAATTTAATGAATTTATATTTCGGGGTGTTTTTTTTATTTTTCTAAATTTTTTAAATTTATTTATTTATTTTTACATAGCAAAGATTTGGGCTTACAGGATTTATGTTGTTACCAAGCATAGAATAAAGCCTATTGTCTACAGTTATGTAAGGCTGAAGCCAGGCCTTTTTCACAGAGGACATGCTGTATTTGCTAATTAGGAAAAGCACATGTGAATCTAACAACAAAAGACTGTTAATAGTAGGATATCACATTGTAAGAATGAATATTGGTGCAACACCAGACTAAACCAAAGCAGCTAAGGCATGCGGCACATGGTAAGCTAACTGAATCAGCTCAATGTGGCTAATATTTTAATGTACGTCATATGACAATAGCAAAGAGTTTATAAATAATAGTTAATATTGAAATAAAAGTTCTTTGACACAAGCTTGACACTCTATGTAC
>JAPTGW010000005.1:7202348-7213788 GCA_029814545.1 Apogonichthyoides opercularis
TATCTATATAATCAACATATTAAATACATTTTAAAAATTTTTAGCGTCAAATTTGAGCTATGGTGTAAAAAGTACAATCGATAAAATCAGTTGTAACTTTTTTTCTACAAGTGGTATTTTAAAAAGGATAATGGTTCCATAAAATAGAGTTAAAACATGAGCCCACTTGATAAATAATGTGTGCAAATGTACTTATTCATGTTGCTGTTTAGTTTTGCTTGATCAGACCCATATGCAAATACTGTCTGAGATGAAACAAACCTCAGTATCCCAAATACTCTGCCCCATCACAGCTGTTATCCTTTCTTTCCTTACAGGGAAAAAGAGATGAGAGCACCCATGTTGATTCTGCCAAAGCTAAGGCTGATGCGAAGGTATCATTGTTTCATCCAGTGACCTGATACTCCCTTGAAGGTTCCAATAACGCATAGAACATTTTCACTGTTTTCAGCTGTACTGTATAGAAGCTCTCTCTTGCTCTACCTGTCTGTCTCATCCAGGCTTTGTATGAAGCAGGCGAGAAAAAGTGGGGGACAGATGAAGACAAATTCATTGACATCTTGTGCCACAGGAGTATTCCACAGCTTCGACAGAGTGGGTACACATTTTTAACACACACTATTGATGTACTGCTCAGAATGCATTCATTTGTTTAGCAGCAGAAAAAAAATATGTCCAAATATGTGTTGTATTTTGGCAGCTTTGGTAGAGTACAAGAACATAAGCAAGAAAACCCTCCAGGAGAGCATTGAGAGTGAGATGTCTGGTGACCTGGAGAAGCTGCTTGTAGCCGTCGGTGAGAAGAATTTTCACGTTGCTTCCTACCTGTGAAACTACATTCTGAAGCACAACTTTGTGTGGGATGAACTACTCACGACTCATTTTAATTCATCTCTTCAGTTAAGTGTGTGAAGAGCGTCCCAACATACCTTGCAGAGAGACTCTTCAAGAGCATGAAGGTATGCTTTTCTTTTTGAAACATCTCTATTACATTTGATTAAGAATACAAAAAGGAAAAAAGGAAGGAAACTAAAAAAAAAAGCACACCACTTCAGATTTAAAAAAAAAATGCAGGGTATCAGCTATCAGTTTAGTTTAGCTTATTGTCATTCAATCTTCTTGTGCAATAATATTATCCAGGACATCATAGAACATGTTTCATATGTCACCGAACTTGACAAGTTTATTTTTGTGGGATACATTATATTTCTAGTGTAAGAAAACAAATCATTGCTTTCAGACATTTCAGATTGTTTGCTCCTTCAAAAAGTGAGCAATACCTTTTTTTTTTTTTTTTTTTTTGGGTTGGAGGGCATCTGTGGCCTTGTAGGATGGAGTNNNNCTCCTTAAAAAAGTGAGCAATAACTTTTTTTTTTTTTTTTTTTTGGGTTGGAGGGCATCTGTGGCCTTGAAGGATGGAGTCAGGTTGTGAGCGAAGGGTTGGTAGTTCAATTCCCCAGACTGGCAGAAAGTTGTTGGCTGATCTGCCCTTGAGCAAGGCACTTAACCTCCCATTTGCTCCCCAGGCACTTGATATGGCAAGCCCACTGCTCCTAGTCTACAGTGTGTGGTGTGTTCCTGTATGTTCTAGTGAAGGGTTAAATGCAGAAGTTCAATTTCGGTGTGTGTGGTGCATGTCTACATGTGTACTGACAAAATAAGGAATCTTCATTTGAGTAAGAAATTTAAAAAGCTTTGAGTAAAAATTTGAATGGCTTAATTTTGGATTGAGAGGGACCACTTTCCTAATAACCAAAGGTAAACTTTTCATCTGGGTCACTGGAGTTCTCTGAAGCCGACATTTGTATCAAATGCTGTGAATAGAAAAGCCACAAACTGTTTGGTTGCACTCATGTCCCATTCAGCCACAGCAGACAATTGTATTGGTCGCCAGTGGTGTGGAAAGGAATGTTAAGCCACTGTTTTATTGGTGCTACTTTGACTAAACGTTCCACAAAGTAGAAGATCAACAAAAAACACAACAGTTGCAAATATTACACAAAGTGTTTGTGCAGGTAACAAGTGATAAAAGTAGTTGCTGACTGTGGTTAGAAGTGTTCAGATCATCAAGTAAATACTGTCAAAACACTTCTATCCTGTATGAAAAAACAAAGTGAAAGTATACTGGCACCAAAATGAAACCTAAGTATTGAAGTAGAAGTACAGGTTTGGTCTTTCTGACATGACATCATTGGATGATTAATGCTCAGTGCTGTCGCAGCATGTTACTGTTGCTTCTACTGGAGGTGGGGTGAGTTTTTAGTACTTCATGTCCAGTTTAGAGACAGTTACCAAATAAATCTAGGGACTCACCTCATGATTAATAGGAGAAAAAAAAAAAATCATATGATGCAGAAATCTGGTTTCAGTTTTTGGATGTTTTTCTAACCATAGATTTTTGTGAGATATTTGAACACGCATTGAAAAGAGTCTGTGGAAAAACACTTGGAGGGAAAGAATGGATTGTAGTAGTTGACTCCAAATCTGAAGTATTTTCCTGACTACACAGCGCTTTTGTGAAGTTAGAAAAAAAAAAAATGTAGGAAGCCTCCGGTTTAATCTTTAACAATGTGCTTTATTTAAAGTGCTTTTTAGAATATGCATTGTGTAAATTCTTCATCTTACACTAACTAGAAACTAAATCTGTCAGATAAACGTATTGGAGTAAAGAATGCAGTATTTACCTCTGACATGCAGTGAAATACAAGTAGCAGGAAATGATTAATTCAAGTACATATACCTGAAATGTGCATGTGCTTACTCAAACAGTCATTGTCCACCACGGGTCGCTCTTCATTTTTTTTCTTTGTCTTCAACATTTGGATGTTTGTCTTGTTAACCCTCTTCCTTAATGGACTACTTTGTCCAGGGTTTGGGGACCACAGAGTCCATTTTGACCAGGATACTTGTCAGCCGCTCCGAAATCGATTTGCTGGACATCAGAGCCGAGTACAAGAAGCTGTTTGGTTACTCTCTCTATTCCCAGTTGGAGGTCAGTACACAAAGATACATGTATACATTTTATTTTGCATATGATTAACTGAGTGCTGTCACAGTTTGACCATACAAATGTATTAGTTTTGTTTAATATAAAACACAAACATTTTAATGCTTCCCTCCCTTTTCTCTTCCTTCATGTTTGTGTAGTCTGAGGTTTCGGGTAACTATGGCAACGCCCTCAAACATCTGTGCGGCCAAGATGACTAACTCCTCCCCAGATGCAATGAGAAACATGTGGTGTGACCTTCAGCCTAACCCCTTAGCTGATGAGAGGGAATGTCATGATTCAGGAGCATTATACTGAAATAGTGGCTTGAACTAAACTGTAACAACATCTGGAACTAACTACACTTTCTACTGTGGAATTCCAGGAATGATACAGACACAGCTATTCTAAGGTTTCAACATCAATGTACCCTATATACTGGAGGATTAACACCAATGAGAAGTCTGATATTCATAATATACATGTTAAATGTTGAAGGTCTTAGCGGACACAAAGATGACTGAATACAGAAATGAATGTATTCCTGATCTTTTAACTGTTGCTCAAAATTGTACTTATTCAGTATTTTATGCATCACAAATAACCAAAGTATTTTTTAAAAGCTTCACATTTAAGAAAATAAATCAGTGTTTCAACAAAAAAAAAAGTGAGATTTATATAAAAAATACTTTATTTAAGGGTTTTGTTTATGTTGCTGTATCCAACTCCTACGCAGGTCATCAGGACTTTGTCTCCCCCTTTTCTGTCGTCTTCTAGAGGCTTCTGAACCTCAATCTTGAACATGATCTGGAAAAAATCTCTAATGTGTCTGAGGAATTCAATTCTGGAGAGAGCAGGGAGAGAGGGGTGGAGGATGAAGAGGAGAAAAATGCTGTGTTTACTCCTAAATGTCAAGAGAAATGAGGCCACAAAATGTCAAGACCAATCCACTTTATCTCCTGCATATTGCATTACATTTCTCAAAGTGTGATTATAATAATATACAGAAAATATTTTGTCAAAGACATGAAAAACTGAATTTAAGGTCCTTAACTGAGTCTGTCAGAATAAGTACAGTGGAATTATAATCAACATTACCTGAGTAAAGAGGTAGAGTGTATTGTGATGGCACTGCCAATCTTCAGTTATCATAGTACTGTACTTGAGAGGGACACAGCACCGGTACCATGATAACTGAAAATGGACAGTTCATAGTCTCCTTCATGAAGAACTAATAGGTAGAAAACAATCTGCACGTAACGACGACAGTAACAGGGTACTGTTATCTGTTAACATCTCCATTCACCACACATAGCAACGTCAATTTTTACAGCCACGTAAGCACAAGTCTTGTGATAACACAAGAGCATAAGAAAGATCTGTGGCTTTTATTTAAAAAAATAAATAAATAAAATTCTGTAGCAGAAAACCGGCATCATTGAAGATGACTTATCAGTAATTTAGCAGCTTTTGATATTATGTGCAACATGAAAGTGGAATTTCTGAATTAAAACTAAATTTTAGAGCTCATTTAAAGACAACTGTGTAAAAACAAACAGGAGCACTTGCACAGGAATCTGATCGCTGTATTCATCACTGTTTGTTTATCTAGCATTTTGAGTCCTGCTGTGGAGAACTTTGGAACATCTTACTTTGCCAAAGAGGACTGGTAGAAGAATAAACATAGGGTATGACAGGTTCCGACTGCATTGGTTGGGTAACGTATGAATGAGCCAAGTTTCTGCTTTGTTAGATTCAGTGGGACGGGGACTATTGTGTGAATGACAGCAGCTTACGTGTAGGGGGAAAGGGGTCCGAGCAGAACCTTCGACACATCCTGCTGGCCAAGGGTCATCAAGAGTAGCGCCAGGCTCTGATTGGACGAATCCACACAGCCGCCCTACAACAAAGAGGATGGGCGACATGTTTTTAAATGACAAAAACAACATGTCATGGAGGTGGAGATACTGTAGAAGAGCTCAGCCACCCAATAACAGGAGTGATTATTTTAGGTCTAACACTGACAGCAACTTCCACTGAAAAAAAAAACCACATATGAAAGGAGTCCAACAGAGGTGCTTGTAGGTCAGATGGTTTTTTTCAGCCAAATAAACTCCTAAAACTGCAGCGACTAAAACCAAGATACTTGCTCTTTATCCAAATTAAAATTCCAGACTTTCAAAATTCCCATTCCCCCCCCCCATGACCTTGACTTTATGTACTGTTATACTTGTGCCTACTCTGACATTGTATATGGTTGATAAACTCATCCACTGGATACCACATCCAACCCTTAACACTTCATTTCACATTTACACCACCTGCTCAAAATTTGCTCTTTTTCCTCTATTAATGCGATATTTTGAAGACAGAAGGTCCTGAAGACATCTGTGAAAGGGCACACCCATTATATTATTATATAACATGTATTAGTATTTAACAGACTAAATCAACCCAAACACAGCTGTGAGCATTTTATTAATACAAGATGTTGACTACTTGATGCAATCTGTACCCAAAGGTAACAAATGTGCAATGTTTTAACTGTTCCTTGTGCTATGGTAAAGTATGTAATGCAGGCCAGTCACACTGATATGGCATTGTGACAGCATGTCAGCAAAAATATGATTCAATTACATAATCATATCAATGAAACCACAGGGAAACTATGGTGACATTGTTTTTGTTGCTGATGAGGCTGGGGTTTCAGCTAACTGCATTTCCTCCTACAAATACACAAAAACACTGGTTGGATGCCACAATAAAAATAAACTTGAGTTTTAAAACATTACATGAAGCAAAACAAAAATGTAACAAGAATATCCATGTTTCCAGCTTCACTAAGGTAACAAGTCCAGTGCAAAAGAGTAGAAGCAGGAGGATTTTTCCATATTCAAGTAGTGGTTTAGTACATGATTCAAATATCTACATGAAAATGGAAAATCCACTGAAAACCGAAGCAAGAACTTGAGACTTAAGTGAAATACGGGTGACTAGTAAAGAAGCATTGAACCTGTGCGCCTTACCTTTACAGTTGCTGATCTTGACTACACTGCTTCCAACTACTTAATTTATTTCCAAATAGCATTTCCGCTTTGTACGTGGTATGTTTTTGCTAGACCAACAGATTGATTCCAGTACACGCTGTGGACCGACTGCTCATTTCAAGCTATGTGTTATGAAGTTAAGATCAGACAGTGAGGATGTCCCAGAGGGCTAGCGGCAACTGAGAGGCCACAAGGAAAAGTCCCTATGATTCCTTAGAGTAAACGGTAACCCCCTTTTCACCAACAGTCAAATGTCAAAAAATTAACTCCTGTAGCTGTGCACACTTTTAAGTCACAATAACATGGTTCTATATTACTGAGCAATGTGAATAATTTCCCTCACTTATACATTATTATTCACACTCTTAGTCTAATGAATTATACAAAGGGAAAAGACCACAACAAAGTGAAATTACAATGTTTTGGATTTAATAGATTACTAGTGAAAATAATTAAGACTCATGCCTTTTTTCTCCTGACCAACTTGTGTGAGTTAACAGACGTTAGATAACAGATATTAAAACCATATCCTGACAAGTTCATGCTCTAATCTGCAGATGGCAAAATTTGTGTTGCTCCGGTTCCAGATGCCTAAGCACATCTTGTTCCTACAGTGGTTTACTTCTTTCCTTGTATTGCTCAAACTAAATAAAGTGATATTGATTATTGACAAAAGGGCAGGGGACATTACAACAGAAGTATCCCACAGATAATACAACTCTTCGCAAAAGCCTACACACATTCACTGTTGTATTAGATTACAAATTAAGCTACTAAACATTGGATTTTTTTTTACTTGCTGAGTGCACTACTTACATCGGCTCAAGTTCAACGAAGATGTCACCTCCAAAAACAAAATGTCCATCGTGTAGCTTTGGTTTACTATAAGAAGGCTGTACTCATTAACCACAAAACAAACACCGGGACAAGTGAGCGTCCACGTCCTTAAATGCAAATCTGACGCATTGCTTTTCAAAACAATCCCAAATAGGAGAGCCATGAATCCAATTTACTCCTGAATTCTCCTCATCTCAGCTGTTGCAGTCACTTATCAACTAAAATGCAAAAATCTGTTTCATTTCTTAAAAAGGTTTGTCCACATCTTGACATCATTTTCATCAAACATTACAGAGGGCTGGAGTTGTTTTTCCCAACCAGCTCCAAGTCTGGTAGACAGACACATTAGCTCCCGACTGTGTTGCTTGGAGTTAAGAGGATCCATCCAACAATATTCCTCTTTCAAAGCTAATCAGCACTACCCTGACCAGCTAAATGGACTCACATGGCTCCTATGAGAGAGGGCTGAGAGGCAGAGCCGTGTGGAGGCCAACTCAAGTCACAGAATCACTGGATCTAATTGTACATATTCGGATGAAGTGGCCTCTGTATGTGTTTGTGAAATAATCTAAAGGCAGCCGAGTGGAGTTCACAGTTTCTCCCCTTAAGTGCACATGGAGTAAAAACAGCACCAGTACAGAGATGTTGCTACAAAAACTGATGATTCCTCCTGCAGTCAAACCCTCTAATCTCCTATTCACTCCAATTAAAACAAAAGAAATAATCAAACAATCTACAGAAAAGCAATACAGTAAACTATGCATTAAACTACAATCTGTTTATGATCAACATTCAGAGCTGTTTGATGCTGCATTTATTGTAAATAATTCAATATCTTTATATTAAGAAAATTATACAATCCTAAATTGAACTAAACTGCAGAATTCCTCCTGACAATGTAATTCCAAAAGGGTAAATACTTATGTCCTCTGCCCTTAGTTTTTAGACATCATTTATTCTACAGAGAAAACCTCACCTATATTACTGACTACAGTAGAGCAGAATCCTTACCTACAGAGTCAAACTTTCTTTAAAGTGTGGACAAACTCTTCTAGACAGATTTATCAGTGCTTGAATCTTCAGTTTTAATGGGCAGAGACAAAATAAGCATTTAAGGATCTGATTCTACGTTGCACATCATACTTTTGCTCACAAACGGTGTCTCTGTTGAATTCCAGACTCGGGTTGATGGTCATTACCAGGGAATGTGGGTAAACAGGGGCAGTGAATGTCATTGTTACGAGCTCGGTGGTAACACATCCTGACTGTGTGCGTCAGGTATTCCCCAAGAATTTTAATTTGTTCAGGGATTGGTCCCAAACATACTGTTTAATTCATGTGTGCACAACAGCTAAAAACTGAGAGGAATAAAAGTTTTATACTACAATACATCTAGAAATGAACAATTAAAAAAATATAATCTGAAATATTCAATAATAAATGAATGACTAAATGTTTTATGAAATGCATTCAAGGCTTGTTGAACATGCGTGCTCTCAAGTGGAAGTAGCCACTTGTTTGTGTTGAATATAGGAAAATAAAACTGGACAGGCTCTGCGTGTGGAATGACAGACGCTTTTCACAACAGTTAGGTGATGACAGAAACTCACTTGCTTGTGGTATTTGAGCAACTAAAAACAAACACCCTGCAAAACTTTGTCCGAAGCTCTTTGTTCACAAATTCAGGTCGGTCTGATCTCCCCGAGACCCAAACCCACACACATTTTCAATCTAGTATTCTTACAAGAGAAGACACTCTTCACTCGACTCTGGTTATGGATGTTTATGGGCACATGGTTATGGAAGGATTCCTGAGTATAAGTGAAGGTTTGTGCCGTGAAGAGAATGTGGTCCACGTTATGTACGCCTGTTCACAGTGAAGACAATCTCAAACTGTGAGCCTTCATGGTACATACCCGGTATATTTCTTCCAAAAGCAGTTTGGCACAGTTCCTACCGAGGTCCTCAGGTAGAACGGGGTCTCCTTGCCCCTGTGGTGTGGATGACATCTCAGCACTGAGAAAACAACCGTTCAGAGTCTCTGCCACCAGGGTCAGACCAAAACCTGGAGACCTGAAGTTAACCAACAGACAACATGTAAAACAACTGGAATAAATACAAAAAATGCTTGTGCAAAATGTCATTGTTGAAACACTCACTTGCCAGAGCTGGCTCCTTTCATGTGGTCAGTGTAGATGTAGATATCTGGAAGGAATTGGTTCAGGACGCTCCTTGCAGAGTCTACTATCCTGTTAGCCATCTGAGGGGAAACTCGAACAGAATATCTTGGTTCATAGAGTCAAGGACTTTGGGAAACTCACACAGCAAAGCATACATTTAAAGAGTCAAAAGAATACACTGCATCACAGTGAAAATAATCTACCACTCATCAGTTATTGGAAGAAAAAAAAAAAATCATATTTCAAAGACAACTAAGTATTACACAACCTTGACTTGAACCAAATCACTAATCATCTTAAATCATATATATTACAGTGTTTTTAGAAAATCCAGAAAACTTTACTTTTATATAGTGTCATTCATTTGCATCTGATAAAGGATACGCTACACCTCTGATCCTCTTGATCTTGCCTGGGTCTGTCAACTGAACTGGTTTGATGGTTCTGCGGACAGGACATGTTACGAGTACTTCACCACCACCTCCGGGAGCCATCCCCCTCTTCACCACCTACATAAGGAGAGAAAAAAAAACCCAAAACGCCACAAAAAAACCCCAAAAACTTTACCACAATAATTTTCCATAGGTTGTTTACTCAAATCAGCCATGTACTGCAACTGCAATAATAACAATTAACTGGATGAAGTACAAACTCATGCTGAAATTATTACCCCCCTGAAGGGGAGGCAAGGAGTATTGTTTTTGGTTTGTTTGCAAAACTATTGGTTGAATTCATACCAAATTTAGTTTATAGATTGTAAGTGACCCAGAATAGATCTCATTACATTTTGAGAAAAATAGGTCAAAGTTAAATTTTTTTTTATGACTTTCTAAAATCTTTTTTTTCTTCCCATTTACTTATAATGGCCAACATTTGTCTATGCTGTCTCGCGTCTTTCACATGGCACTTCTGTTATGGGAGTATTTTGCTTTTATTCTGAAACGACGTCTGTGTAAACAAAATGGTGGGATCATTTGGTTCCACCTTTATTGGAGCATTGTAACGTCTCTAGAGGTAGTAACAAAGCCGTGATAAAGGTGGAATCATGATTCTGGAAGGCTACATAAAAGGAGCACCTCTCATTCTGCAACCAAGGTGTGATGTTTTGATGAGGTGACCTCCAAGCTGGAGAGACAACGGGTGCTTATGCAGGCACTGGCATGGATTCGGGTGCTGCAGCTTCGTGCCAGAGGTGCCGTGGCTAAGTGCCATTTTCAACCATGGCATGTAGCTGTGGCACTCCAGGCGGCTGCCATAGAATCCATGCCAGTGTTTCTATATGTGCACTATATGCTGTGTCACAGCCCCTTTGATTCCGGAACAAAGGTCCGCTGTGTAAAAGTCCATCCTGTCTCACCTCTGTTACTCCTTTGGCTTGGCTGTGGAAATTGATCAATGGTGGAAAAAAGGTGGGATCACCATCTGGCCTTTTTTCCGGGATCTGTGTAAAAGTGGCTTATGTCTATGCTGACATCAGTACACGCACAGACATGACATCAGCTGGGTCGATGCCAAAATAAGCTACAACACGTGCAAGGGGTGGGGTTTGTTGTGCCTGGCACCACTTGTATCACCAATAATTTGCAAACACAGGTTGATCTACTAAATCAGTCACAAACATTCGATGAACTACATTTGTTACTTTTTCAAAAATGTTTGTCACCAGGTCTCACCTTCAGATCAAAACCTGCTCCATCGATCCCAAACTTCTTCATGAGAGGAAGAGCTGTGGTCTTCAGCAAGTCAACCTGCACCAGAGAAAGTTCATATTGGCAATCACCATAAACAACCATATCAGAACATCACTGTAAACTGGAATCACCAAGCAAAAACGCTGTTCACTGTTTCCATGACAGCAGCTCTTTCCAGTGTCACCACTTCCTGCTGCTCCTTTGTCTGTGGTTTTTCTGACATCTAGGGCTGCAACTGACAATTATTTCCATCATTTTGTGCTTATCATTTTCTGTGTAAATTACCTCTAGTGTAACAGATAAAATAGTTTTTTAAAAAGCACCAAGGTAATGTCCTACAATACAGTGGCATTTATCTAAAAATCACTGGAACCACTGATCCATTAACTGAATGGATGCAGATGTTCTCTGCTCAACCAAAAAACTGATTGGCTGCTGCAGCGTTTCCAACATCATATGCATTGAAATAATGAGGCTCTTTGAAAGAAAAGGTAATTCTGAGAGTCCAAACAGCAGAACAAACTTAGAGACAAGCATCTCATCTCTAGGGCGGCTGTGGCTCAGTTGGTAGAGCAGGTTGTCCAATGACCAAAGGGTTGGCGGTTCCTGGCTCCGACTGTCCACATGTCGAAGTGTCCTTGGGCAAGACACTGAACCCTGAGTTAGTTGCTCCCAGTAGGGCCTGGCATGGCATAGTTG
>JAPTGW010000005.1:7365914-7380340 GCA_029814545.1 Apogonichthyoides opercularis
TTTTAAAAAAATTTAAAAAAAAAAAAAAAAAAAAAAAACAGTACTAAAGCATAAGGAGAAAAAAAAATAAAATAAAATAAAATCAAACAAAAGCAGGTTAGTTACTTAATGTCTACTGAACCACCTGTGGTAATGTCTGGGTTTTGCAGAGATTAAAAACTGTACAGGAGATACTTCAGGATTGTCATAGTGTACTATGATCATAATATAATTTCATTGTACCTTATTTCCAGTGCTGTGGCTTTAATTGTAATTTGTATAGCACTTTGATCAACACGGGTTATTTTGACTATTAAAACACGTTATAGTATATTTTACAATAACAATTTATACTATACATCACAGCAGAAAGGACATGCTATGTCAGAGTCATAAATAGTACATTTTTTAAGTTCAACTATTACCAACATAGAATATGAACAGACTATAGCATAACCAGAATGTGCTATGTAACCTACTATAGTTTGCGGTTTAATGTGTAAGAGCAGATTCAACCAAATGTGTCATTGTTGTATGATGTGCATCAGTGTACTTATAAACAATATTAAAGCCTACAGTCAGAACATATATCAAGATTATAAAAGATAACATATCATTACTTCATAGCAGAATATTTTATTGCTATTTGAGAGAGATCTAAATTTGTTTATTTCTGCTTATATTTACAACAAAATTGTTATGTATTAATGTTGAGATTCTGATTTAAATTTAGAGATGTACCCTTAGGAGTGGTCGCAGGTCACATTTGGTTTTTCTGTTAAAACAAGGTGTTAACCACACACAAACTACTATAGTAACTGTCAATAGTAAATATTAGTTTTAGGTAAGAGAGTTAAAAGCTTTGTCCCTTCCTCCATCCTCCCCATTGTTCTTTGTCTAAAATATGTCAGGCTACCTGCTCTTCCACAAAGTTTTGAAACTGCAGGAATGCACATGTGCTTGTAAACACTTCACACTTGTTAACGTTATACTGTTATCTGTATGTCTTGCCTGGTCAGTACTTCCTCTAGATAGTTGAATGCAAGACATGGTTAAAAATATGGCAGGACCCTCAAAATACACATTGAATAATTGAAAAGGCTGATAACTGTATGAATGAAAGACATGATAGGAAGACACATAGCGAGTACATAAGTCTCACTGTTGAAGTTATTTTTGCAGATCATAGTTTGTATGAAACTTGAGCTTCTGCAGGCTTTTAATGATTAACACCGTCGACAGAGAGGTCAAAAACAATAAACCTGATTTATAGCCCTCCCTTACCTGCATTTATGACTTTGCTAACAAAGTCTTGCCAATCTGCTAGAGGTCTTATCCTGACTTTTTGAGGACACACAAAGTGACTTTTGATTTCTTACTGTGTAAGCAACAGCAGTCAAATTTGTGTCACTCTGTGTCCAAGGAGCTATATTTAACAGACTACAAACATCTTCAAGAACAGAACTAGTGAGAGGCCTTTTCCTACTGTTTTGAGCCTGTATTTTATACTTTGCTTAGGAAAAACCCTTTAGCCAATTTCTGAAACATGTAATGGGACAATGACAGTACAACAATTTTTACTGTGCTTCCTACACACAATTTATATCTAAACATTGTTAAATTAAAGCTATTAAGTCAGCACTTTATGCTCTTTAGTGCTACTTCACTCCAGATCTAATGGAGTGCAGATTCAAAATAGAACATTTATCACTGCCAAAACACTTACATACAGCACTGCGTTTTAGCTGCAGGTTCAAAATGGTTAAGATCAAACCTGACTGCCAGAAAAATATTAATGAATTATTGAAACTACGCAAAAGTAATAACTGTTCATACAATTGAAAGCATCAACACCATCCGAAATCCATCACTCTCCCAAAACTAATTACACATGCTCACGCTCACATACTCTCTATACTTACTGTAAGTCTCTGCCAACTGTTTTGGCAAAAATCTGCAGGAAGCTCCATCCTCCGCTTCCAAGGTAGAAGATCAAGATGGCAGGGATGACCTGGAACCAAGGCAAGCCCACCAGCAGCCTCAGCACAAACAGCAGTGCTGTGCAACACGCTAGACGCATCATCCTGGAAAAATTCACACACGCACACACATAAAAATAGATACAGATAATGGCCTGCAAGCTACAAACCATCGTTACTAATCACAAACATTTCAAACTGAAGAACATACCAGGAGAAGAAAAGGTACCTATTGTTTAAGTTAGCAAAATCAAATCTGTGTTAAAGTTATATTTAAGGTAAACTTCTGAATGTTATCTACTTATTTTGACCTGCAATTTATTGATATTAATGGTTTACATCTACTGAATGCTAAACTTTTATTTCACCTGGGAATGTATGGAGGCAATGGATTTGTTTCTAATATATACATGTACTAAATTTACTACATGATTTATAATAGTGAAGGATATTCAGGACAACAATAAATCCTTAAGAATAACTCAGTCGACCAAACTTTAAAGCAAATGAAGAGTTGTTGGAAGTAAAGTATGAATAAATAAGGATTTTAAAAAGTCATTAGCTATTTTTCTGTATGTTCTTCCAGGTCGCAGGTGGACAGTAAATAAAACTGGGATTATTTTACAAATTCTAACATGTTATAATGACTTTTAGGGTTTAATCGAGTAAATGAAACCTTAACAAACACACAGACTTGCAGGAGTGATATCATTGATCTTTCTTGGTGTCAAAGCTGAATAAAGCCTGGGACCTTGAGAAAAGCCTGAGTCGGACCCAGTCTGTAGTGACAGCTGAGAGCAGCAGAGGACAGCACGTGTTGACACTGGTGTTTACTGCTACCTGATCTCCATCCTGAACCAGTCCAGATAGGTTTACATGAGTCCTTATTATCTATTCATTAACCTACTTACAAAAAAAACAAAAAAAAACAAACAAAAAACACACCCTTCTGCTGTACATTTCAGGAAGAAAACCGTGTTATGCCATTGTAACCTGTTTCAAAGGGGCAAGATGCTGAGTCCTATGCATCACCCATCTATCTGCATGTGGCAAATGGTGACGAAGGCTACATCATGCCACTCAGTAGCTATCCTGCTATCCTATTATTTATAAAACAGGCCTGTGCGTTGCGGAAGATTGAATTACTATGAATGTCCAACGGATCGACACGATAGGGTTTGTCGCTGATGTAGAGAAAGAGAAACAGCTTCATCATTCTCTATTTCCGGAAATTTAACGGACGCGTAGCATCATATTGCGGTAATGCTCCGAGAAATAAAAGAGAGGCTCAGCCCCACCGCTGTACAGACTACACCTCTATAACCATGCCATGTGCTTTCAGACAGGGACTTTGGCCCACATTAACCGAGCTAACCTGATGTTATCATGGTAACAGGCGCGCCTTGGAAGCTGAAACGCAACGTATTGCGCGCATCGGCTTAAGGAATCAGACGGACAGTATGACAGCAGCAGCCTCTTTTAGGATGAAGTGGCGTTCTCAATATGCCATCCGTGGTCCAATAAATTACCTTTCACGGGGGTAATGGACCAAGAGGAGGCTGAAATTACATAGTCGAGCCGCTACAATGAACCACTGAAGGCTCACAAGGTTGACGGAGGACAAGGGGAATGAGCGCCGGGCTCCTTCCCTTTATCCTAGCATAAGAGCCCCATCCCTGAAGTTAAACACCATTATTCGACTGGGCAGTGGCGGGCCCATTTGGCTTACCCTTACCTTGCTACTCGATCACACCGTCACAGCATGTAGGTGCGCAGAAAACCCAGACGTGAAACTCGTTGTGTGCGATTCCACCTTGATCGGCTTATAGGCTAGCCTGGTCGCCCCCTCCGCTGCTCACCGCCGTTCGCCTGGCTGACAGAGGCTCACAGAAACGCGCACACACACACACACACACATGCACCGGGATCCCCTCCTGTTAATACCGCGACGAGCTGCTGCCCTTCTCCTCCGGTGCGTCGGGAGACAGATTCACCTGGCCGCGCGCGTCGACTTTGACCCCACGATCATCATCCGTTCATTATCACAGCCATTCATATCATTTCTTCGTTCATTATAGCCGATAAGCTCGCTAGCCAGCGTAATTCAAATGACCTTATAATTTCCTTAGCTGCGCCCGCCCACCACCGTTACCGTCCCAGCAGCGCATCAGGAATAAGAGCTGATTGACAGTCGCTTGAGCCAATCAACGCGTCGAGTGTGTTGGGTTTTTTTTTTTTCTTTTTTTTCTTTTACACGTCCCAACCGTCAGGGGCGGGGTCTGCGGCACTTGCGAAGAGGAAATGCGGTGTGGCCCTTCTTCTCGTAGACATGAACAAGGCCAACACGCAAGGCACTTTCCTCGCGGTAGTGGCAAGGCCCTGATGATGCGGAACAGTGTGGCGTGAACCGGGTCCTGCCTCTGCGCAGAGACCGCCTCATCACGGCCATTCATTAGCGTGCGCGCTGACACGAGCCGGGCTGCTAACGCGCAGCTGCCGACCAGGGGCCAATGGACGAACAGCAAAATGAGGACCAGACTATATTCACATGATGTCACTGTGGATCAGGATTTGTCATGGAATCCAAACACATTGGCCATGAACTTGCAGGTTTTCAGTGCAACCAAACGCCACAGCTACTGAGAGGAGAATTTGGAGATCTGCAAAACATAAAAATAGATCAGCTAAGAAATACATTATCACAAAGCAGAAACAGGGCTGTTTTTCTGAACTTGAGAGATTCATAACTTCCGCATGATAGTGCTGCTACACACATAAATGATAACACATAGATGATCATATAGAATGCAATGTATGGCTGGGTATTAAAGTAGTTAAACAAGTTACAAAAGACTCAACCTGAAATATCTTCAGCAGAAAAATGCACAATACACATTATGCAGTATTACGACTCCAAAGCACCATATAATAGCAAAATCACTTAAGTTTTTAATGCAGAACATTTACTTATAATGTAGCACTTTCACAGTATTTCTGTAAGTGAAGGATCTGAATAGTTCTCCAGTGGATAATTTGGAGATATGTAAAAACCATGGATCAGCTAGAAAATGCATTTTCACAAAGCTGAAACGGCTGTTTTTCTGAGCTCGAGAGATACACAACTTTCACATGACAGTGTTGCTGCAGACATATGATGATCATATAGAATGCAGTGCATGGCTGGGTATCAAACTACTCAAGCAAGTTACAATAAGTTCATGAGCTAATGGAGTATTTCCAGTGTGGTATGAATACTTATACATAAGTACAGGATCTGAATACTTCTACAGCTGCTCCGTGGACAGTTTGGAGATCTGTAAAAAGTATGGATCATGGCTGTTTTTCTAAGCCTGTATAGAATTAAATTTTTTTTTAGAGATACACAGCTTTCACATGACAGTGTTGACACAAACATTAGACTATACTGCATTACTGGGAATCAAACAAGTTAAATTATAAGCTCAACCTGAAATATCTTCAGCAGGAAAATGCACAATACATTCATTATGCAGTATTGAGTCCAAAACATCATATAATACCAAAACAATTATAGGTTTTGAATGCAGAACATTTACTTGAAATGTAGTACTTTCATAGTGTGATATTAGTACATCTACTGATGTAAAGGATCAGAATACATGCAGAGTGCATGATTATAGCACCTGCTTCTTCAGTGGCATGCCTGTTGATCAAATAACATCACGCAGTTGTCCTGACAGAAAAGTTGTCACACAACTAATACCAAAGTAGATTTAGGTGTTAAATGTGTGGATCACATGAGCATGAAGGAAATATGCTTATAAACATCCAAAATGATATGCTAACAGTATAGAGCATTTTCTTTATCATATAGAAGTACATGTTTTGGCCCCTTTCAATCATTTATAGATCATTTTACTTTATAGCAACTTTAAACTATGAGCAGAATAACTGAGTTTTTTTTTTTTTTTAAGTGTCAGTGGGGTTCATGACATCAGTGTCACACATGGAACATATTGCATAATATACAAAGATTACAAAAGTTTCACTAAAACAAACTGTTGCAGGTCCCCACCGCAGGTTAATAAAGGTCATTTCCTGAGTGGTGGAGTAAGCTTAAATAGTGGGATAACATTTATTTCTAAATTACTGCAAAACGCGTGACTTAAAACCTATTTTTACTTAGTTGAATGATCTACAATGATGAAGACTCATCAAAAAATAAAAGTCAAAGTTTGCCACAGTACAAGCACTTTTATCAGTACTTATTATCTGGGCTCATCTTGTATGCGAACATCTTAACACTGTATTGACCTTTGCAATGCAAAGATCAGGATAAGAAAATAGGTTAAGCTTCAACCTACAAAAGATAAATAAAAGGTTTTTTTTTTTTAATGTGTTGATAGTAGATTCACTTTCACACATACCCCATTGCATTGTTGGGAACATGAGGTGCTATCAGCTTTAGAAGACACATTATCAGTGTTTCTTAGACAGATAAGGGCACACCCTGAATATTACAGCAGTTTTCTGTTTTGTTTTGCTCTATGCTGAAAGTGAACACTATGGTGAGTTTTAAATAAAGGAAGAAGGTAACTACCCCCTTTCTAAATTTAAAAACTTCTACACTTTCAAATGGCCCTGTGGAAACTGTCAGGAAATGCTTCTAACAGTTGCCTAATATCCTCTCACCCTTCATAGAAGCTGTGTGTGGCACTAGTATGACCTTTCACTCAGATGGTACGACATTAATGTTTCAGGGAAAGGGCTGGATTAAAAAATAAGACAATAAAAATCATATAAAACACATCAATAACTCAACACAATTCAAAAAGTTTTACTTCATAATATAATATCCCCTCATTTTCTATAAATTTACAGTATTTTGTAATGACAGAGTCTGAATGCAATATGTAATATCTCTCCCCATATTTAGGAATGTATCAATATATTGGATAAACCTTATATTGCCTGATATCAGTCAACATCAGTACCGGAATAAAAATGGACATTTCAACGAAGGCAAAGGCCAATTTTTATCTACTGCGTTATATGAAGATTTTTTCAAATATTTATGACTCAATTTCTGCTCACTCAAAGATAAAGTTACGAAAAGCTGAAAGACTAAAACAGTTATCCTATTTTTATATATAATGAAGTTTTGATCAACACAAAAGGAGGGATAAGTAACAGAAGCAAAACAAACTGAGCATACGCTTTGGTATCGGCATCATCTATAGGCCAACCTATCATTTTACATTTCAGTATCAGCCCAGAATCAGTATCAACCCAAAAAAACAAACAAAAAAAACAAAAAAACCAAAAAAATCAGTGCATCCCAACAATTATAATGTTGCAGACGTTATTTAAAAAATAGGGGAGATATACTTTTAGCTGTATTTTGAATAATCTGAAAGTTGCACAGTAGTTTGGAAAGCCCCGTCAAAAAGTCACGGCAATGGTCAACAAAAGCAGAAATAAAAAATAACAAAAAGGTTTTACTTTAGTGGACCCTGACATTTGTAACATATTTAGATCATCAGTTTAATTTAATGTTTAGGAAATTTAACATAACAGTGTAACATGAACAGATGAGGACATCCAGTCCAACACTCACACATCACACTGTGTAACAATTTATTACAAAATGTGGGTGTTGTTAAAGTAGTGAAAATGTTTTGTGGGGTTATGCTGTTTTCCCATAATGCATTGTTATAGGGATGATTGTTGAAGTGCAGCTCAATTAATATGTTTTAATAGTTAAATTTTTTATATGATACAATTATTTATTTAAAGGAGCCTTTCACTGATTTTCCATATTAAGGTACTCATAAGGGGATTAGTGAGGGTTAAGATCAGAATATGTTGGCACATTTTGCATCAGTTTTTTTTTACCAATGAACGTTTCAAGTTTCCAACATTTTTGCATAATAATAAATTCCTGGAGAACCCCTTTATCATTTTGGAGTTCAACATATCTTTTTTCTTGATATAGGTTGGTCCGACAGTTCCATTCTACCAAATGAGTACAATGGTGCTCGTATCTAGTGTTTATATTGTGTGCATACTGCATAGAGAGCTAAGAGCAGAAAAATGTAAACAAGCAGATAAGTAGTGTATTTTTAGAGGACGTTCATTTCAAAATCCAAAGCAAAATGTAAGATCTTGGCGGTAGTACATTTTATTAACAGGCTCTTCAGTCCACATGTAAGTATGATTCTTCTGTAAATTCCAAACAACTTTTCTTTCATTCCTGCAGCCACCATGCAAACCCTTATCCAAACTCTATTTAGATAAGCTCAAATGTCAAAACAAGGTCCTTTCATAGTGCATTGCGATGGAGTCACATTCGTATTCTTGTATAACAAAAGGAGACGGAAAGCTCTACAATTAATGTTTTCTGTCATAAACATAAGTTAACACTCTGGTAAAAGGACTGCCCTCTCAGCAAACAATATTTGAATACATCATTAATAAGATTTCTCAAGGCTCGCTGCACAAACCACTTTCTTACTCTATGAAGTGAATGAAAGATAGAATCTTAGAGAACAGTCTCAATAAGCCATTTTAAGTTTGTCTCAGTAGACTGAAATGTTAACAGGTGCCTCTAGTATTCTTTCTGTCTCTTGATGAAGAACAAAATCCAGTCAGTGTTCTGTGCAAAAATACACCCCAAAATGTATCTGAATGTTTTTAATTGAATGTGCAGTAACTTGTTCTACCTCCCAGTACTTTTATTATTATTTTCTTTGATACAACACTCTATTTTAGAGTTTGTATTTGTGTCTGTCTGTCTGTGCAATAACTGGTTTTATATGTTTTAGCTGTCTTTATGTGTTGTTTTTGTTGATGTCGTTTTTAACTCTGTAACTCAGGGAAACGCACAAGAATTCCAATGTATCTGTGCAAATGGCAAATAAAGTCTATTCTATTCTAATGTCATGTGTGGCATGAGTTTTTGATCAATTAAGGGGTTACTGCCCAAAGTGTCTCAAAAAGAAGTTCTGTTTTTAGGGATTTACAGGTAACTTCAGTTTCAATTTGATCGGTAAAGATTTTCTTCTTCATCTCTTTGGGGATGACTGAAAGCAAAACCTATTCAGTTTACGCAGGGATACATGAGTGATATTTTGAAACATATTTGACAAAGTCCCTCATCTTTCCTCAAATCTACTCTCTTGTCTTCTTCATTGTAGGTGCCCTGTGTTGGCCCAAGGAACACTTCTCTCCCACTGCATTTTCATGTATTATCCAGTCTGTCAGTCATCCAGTTCGAGTCCAAAGTTACTATAGAGATTTCGTGTGGTGGTCCCCCTCAGAGCAGCTGCAAAACATGGCAAAGTAGGGGTTAGACCATTCGGCAGATTACAGGGTCAACTCCCTCTAGTCTTCTATTCAAACAACCCACAAAACACTGAATAGAACAAGGACTCAGTGGCACACTACCACTTGAAAAATAAAGCTTTTACTTTAAAAGCTTTGCAATTATACAGCAGATGTAAGACGCTAGTAGGAAAGCTTTATTTGAGCCCATCTACATCCTAACTGTAACTGTCAATAAGAAACACAGAATACTCAGTGTACACCTTTAGTTTAGGTGATGTGCTTTATTTCACATACCACATGTGACAAATTAGCACCACTTGCTAGCTCTTTCCTGCATTTATCTCATGCTGACTATGCTATTATGAGTTGTACCAAGCTGAGCCTGATACAGAGACGAGCTAGCTTGTATGTCTTTTCGTTGCTGTTTGACTGCTTTTCTGTAGGACTGAGAAGAGTTTTCATTTCTGCTGTTACTGCACACAAACATGACAAGAGGAGGCTGCCAGGGACACACAAAATAAAACATATGTATTTTTTTTGTCTCACATGCTTTACTCCTGGATTTTGACTCCTGAAGTTTTCCACATTTAGTACTGCAAATTAAGAATTGTCAAAGACATTTGACTCATGACTTCTTACAGTAAATCTAAACCTTTATGGAGACTCAGAAAGAAAATGGAATCTCAACACTTCTGTATATGGCCATCTGTCCTGCTGTGACGTTTCCCTGACATTCATCATTATTTGCTCTTCTTTTTGGCTGTTATGACTTTGCACAGGTAATTGACTGCAGCCCCACAACGATGCAAGTGTTTGCTTATACCTTATGCAAACTGCAGTTTATTCCTTATTTGTTCAGTGATTATGCACAGTATATCTGGAAAGATTGGGTTGACGGCCTGAAGTTACAGAAACACGTACACACTTGGATATGCCAATCATCTTTATGCTTTTGAGGTAAAAGTCTTTTAGAATACAGAAAAAGGATCCTTGTTTTATTGACAATTTTAATTAGATTTCCCTTTGGAAAGTACTGAGTGCTTTGCTACTTTCTAGAATTTTGTCATTGTTGTGTGAAATTTCTTGACATGAACAAATGACACAAGTAAATTCTAAAATGAAAAGTTAAATTCTTTGCTTTGTTATCAGCACTGTGACTATACAGGTTGATCGATAAATCTTATGATGAGGAATTCTAAAATAAATAATATATGAATAATACTAGCAAGTATATGGAAAATATTTAAGTAAAAAAATCACATCTGAGCAGGTGAAAATTAGAACATTTCTTTGGAGATGTGACAATGACCTTAACGCTGACAGACAGACGGGAGGACATGGTGAGAGACAAAGGACATCTGTCTTGTGAGGACACTGTAGAGCCTCTCTTCTTGCGTCCCTGATAACTCTACAGCCTGCCCACCCTTCTCCTCCCTCTCAGAATAAAAGCGTACAACAGCAACTTAGTGTTTAAGTGCAGACTTGTTGTGAAAGTGTGTCTGTGTGTTTGACAGAGCAGGAAAAGGGATAGAGGGGAGTGTGTGTGTGTTTGTATTTGGCAGTGTGTGTGTATGTGTGGCTGACTATGCATGTGTCTGTACAACAGACAGCGATTGTAATTGTGTGTAAGTGATGTGAAAGACTGCCATTGTGTTGGGGGGGAAACGCCACCTCTATTCACTAAGAGGTCATTATCATCCTGACTCTTCATCGCACTGAGAGAAAAGTCAAAGTAACAGAAGATTTTTTAACTAAGCTACTGATTTAAACATGTTTTTCTGTACAGAAAAAAAATGTGTGATGAATAATATTACTTTTTATGGTGAAAAACAGAGTTGGGGTTCTACTTATAAACGTAATAATTTAACAATGCAATGTACATTTGACACATTTTGCTAAGATCAATAGATGTCTGAATTAAATGTAGGTAAAAAGTCATGTTTGTTATGACACATGCTCTGACCATAGTGTGACTTGGCTGTGATTCATCAAAACTTTCCTAACAGTGTCAAAGGTGTCAACTTCTACATACTTCTGTTTCTGTGAGGGGGTAGACTACATCTACTAAAAGGTTTGAAGCAGCCTAATGTCATCTAAAAGCATGGATAATGAGTTATGTAGGCCCTACATTAGACATTTACACGAAAAACTATAAGAATAGTAAGACATGTTTGGCATTGATCAGCAGTTTGGCAAGAAACATTACTTTGTTGCCCCCTTATGGATGCCAGTAGAATACGCTGAATCTCAGTCAACCTCAGTGTAATGTAAAGTGACCATGACAGACTGTACTCTGTTATTTTATACATAATGTTGTTTATATCAAGTCATCCTGCTGTTAAAAAGATTTCTAGTCATATTAAGATTACATTTCATTCATTTAATTATATATTAAGAAAGCATGGCTGCATAATTTTGTCGGTTCATCTGTAATATCATGTGCCAGAAATAATTTGCCCATTAATTTGTTATTCAATTTACAGGGTTTTTTTCCCACTGGGTCTAATCATACCAGAAAGACATATTGCTGTATGTCTCATCTAGTCTGCTAATGGTTCACGCTGATTTATTACAAATGAGCCAAGAGGTGTAATCATGACTCACATTGACTGACACACAGCTCATTGAGATTACAGCTTTGGTCAGCTTTTGTCTTGTCACACTCATATTTTTATAGCAGAAAGCTCCCAAAGAAAGAGTTGGAAAATGCGCAGGAGATAAAACTGCAGCTTGACGTCATGCACAATGGAAAAAGGGACAGTGCATACAGAGAAAGAAGACATGTGTCAAACTGACTCCAATGGATGAATTAAGAGGGGGAAAAAAAATCTACCTTTTTACACAAATACACTGGGGGTTTGTGGTGCTTTCATACCAAAGAAATATAACAAACTCTTGCACCCCAGAGGCAAGAGAAGATAAAGCAGATCTGTTTCTGCAGGGGACCATGCAATCAAATGGAGTGTAAAGGTGAGGGAAATCAGTTCCAACTAGACATGTGATTCTGTAAAATAAAAAAATAAATAAATAAATAAAAAAAAATTAGTCTTTTAAAATTTTGCTTACCAATGCGGCCAAGGAGTGACTGTCCAATGTCTTTTATATCATTGTACTCATGCAGCATATCAATATGATGCTCCAGTTCTTCTACTCTATATCCCCTAAACAAACACAAAACTGATCTTACTCAAAAACATAATTGTGCAAATCTTCATATGCTCATACATGAAACATATAAACCTAGAAGATCAATATTAAAAGGTTATATGCTATATCAAAATCTTTGAATGTGACCACTGTTCATTTCATGGTACTTAATAATAAAGTAAATTATCTATACTATTTACCTGAACTTACAATAATTTTCTAAGTTTGTACCCTAAAATAGCTTCTCTAAGAGGGTAACTATCAGCCTCAGTGACCTAACTGCCTTATTATGATGGTTTCACTTCATAGTTGGGGGTCATTTGGACCTCAGAGACAGAAATACCACAAGACAAACACACACACAGCTGAACTCACTCAGCTTCCAGCTGCGCTATCTCCGAGTCCAGCTGCTCTAGTCTCTTCTCTAACTCCACCACCTCCTCTTCAGGCCTAACTTTAGCACTCTCAATTACTTGAAGCTGTGAGACACAAACTGATGATCATGAAGCATTTCAGAGGAAAATATGGTGCCGTATGATGAAAAGTAATTTATAGAAAGGAAGTAGGAAGATTCACTTACAGGTGATCTGAAGTTGGAGTGTACTTTCTTCAACTTTGAGAATGGAGTTCTACAGAAAAAGGGAAAATCCAAATAATAGTATAGCCATGATATCTTTCACATGATTAGAAAACTTTAACAGTGTAGTGTATTTTAGAACAGTTGGTTACATGATCATAATATTCACTGACTCTCTAACTCAGAATATTATTGTCCATACTAACTTACTAACTATAGTTGTTATTAAGGCTGATCGAAAAAGTTATCCCATGCGATTATTTTGTGCAGTATTACATTTTGCAATTGTAATTTCAATCTGAGTCTGCTTGCTTGCAAAAGCCAATGAATCAACTACTTTTTATCAAATGTCTATTTTTCTTTCAGCTCAAACATTTTAACTTCAACTAGCAGAAATTTTTTTTTTTTTTAAACTGCATGATTTATACATCACGTGTCTCTATTCAGTGCCACCCACAGACTGTATATAATTAGAATCTGTGCCAATACAATGATACAGATGGGTAATACTTGCACATTTTGCAACTGGATCATCCTAAATCTGGACCTTGAAATTACCTTCAATTGCACATGCTGATATTGTAAAAAACAATTAGATTAACTGCGTGCAGGCATCTCACCACAAAAATCCAACTGTGTCTTACACAAGCAGGGATTTCTAATTTATATTCCCAACATTTGTAGTTAAACACCTCATCTACAGACAACACACTGAACTTAAGGTGGTCCTCATTAGTTAGTTGTATACATTGTTACACTACAAAAATTAACTAACATTCAACAATATATATTTGTAAGGGTGTTCAGCATGGTAAAGGTCTAGCTGTAAGTTTAAAAAAAGGGAGGCTCTTCCGCGAAAAACCTTGTAGCAAAAGATATTTTTTATAAGTATATCGGGCTCTATAAAGCCATGGTACAGTTTAAGATTATTTGGGGATTAGCAGACATCACATAAACTGGCTAAAGGTAGCTGACTAACACTAACTACCTTTTCAGAGCTCCCTTCTTCGAGCCATTCCCGTCCGGCGTCGAAATAGGACATTTTTTTGTAATTACGTCATCATCAATTGACTCTTCTGTATTCATACTGCCATAAAAGATTTTTTTTAAAAAAGTCGCAAAAACTGTATGTCGGGTTTTACAATGTTCTACCGCAGCAGAAAAGTGGGCACGTAAACACAAAGAAGTAGGAAGTATTCGACAGTTCGCGGCAGACGACAGAAGAGACGTGATTGGTTGTCGATAATGGAGGCGGAACTTGGTTACCGACTTCCGTTGATAAATGGCAATCTGGAACTTTTTATTTCTATTTTTATCTTTATTTACCAAATTTTTACCAAAATAAGGCGATTCCTTACATGCATTTTGCAATAATAATAATAATAATAATAATAATAATAATAATAATAATAATAATAATAATAATAATATTATACAAA
>JAPTGW010000005.1:7441927-7452467 GCA_029814545.1 Apogonichthyoides opercularis
GAAAAGATGACAAACTGCATTTTACACTAATTATTTACATGTATTGATAGGATTAGTCGATCAACAGGTATTAAACATTTTTGATCTCTGGGTGATTTTGGTCACCAGCAGCTGTTTGGGTCTTTATGGGTTAAAACCTGGAAGGATAGTGGTGAAATGTCACCGGAAATGTGGTTGGGGAAAAATGTTTGATGGTCCGATCAACATTTGAACTCACAGCTATGATTAATAGTGACAGTAGGAGCATCTTCACAGACACAATGCTAACAGAACTCAAGGGATTGGATCTAAAGAGCTGTGTGGCCAAACAACTTACCAGTGAGAGTAATCGGAGAAAAAAGGCTACAATTTGTTATGAAGCATAAATATTGGACTGTTTCAATTTAAAAGGTAATGTGATTTGATGAGTCCAGATTGGCCCTGTTTCAGAGTGATGGGTGCATCAAGGTAAGAAGAGGGTGAAGTGATTACCCATCATGCTTAGTGCCTACAGTACAAGCCATGGGGGCAGTGTTATGATCTGGGGTTGATTCAGTTGGTCAGGTCTAACTTCAACAACAGTTTGTGTCCAAAGAATGAGGTCAGCTGAACCTGAAGAGACTGAATGAGCAGGTCTGAACATCAGTGCATTGCTGGCACTACAGATGTTCACAAGATGACAACACCAGGATTCATCAGGCTGAAACTGTGAAAAAGCATGAGAGATCATTTTCACACACAGATTGACCACTGTAGAGTCCAGACCTGAACCCCACTGGGTCAGATTCTCCCATCATCAATAAAAGACATCGGCCAAAATTCAATGCAGTGTTGAAAATAAATAAATGTTGTGACATTACATAAACTTATTGAAATGATAGCGTGACAAATGCATGTCAAAACAAAGCCAGTGGTGGTCCAACCAAATATTAGAGTGTAGTCAGACTGTGTATGACTGATTTCTTATAAAAACGGGATTGAATGTATTTTAAAACATCCTGCTGTGTGTAAAATGACACTTCATCATTGTGAATGAAGATGAATTCACACAAATATAACTTTCTGCACTGGAGGATGATTGCACATATACATGTCTCAATGACGTGTTTTTTTTTGCCAATGTCTAACTGGCACTGAAAGGACTGACAAAGCATACTAAAAGGATTATAGATTAAAATAAAAAATAAATATCAATTCAATTCAATGCATATATAAGTATGTTATTTCCTGCTATAACTCAGTTTGTGATTAATATTTAATACCCTCTAGTAAAATTCTACAATCTCTACAAATGATTTTGTTTTGATATATAAATGGCTAAAAATGCATTTCTAAAGTGGACTGACTCTTAAAGTATGTAATTTCATTTCTTCTATCCATAGTCTCCTGTTATCTCTTTAGTAGCCCCTGTGATGAAGGCAAAACTGTCTGGAAAAACACTTAAAAATGTATCAGCAGTACTTACATCACCTCTACAATAAATAACATCAGGCCAGATCCGTAAAATATGCAGTTGGGGTAAAATACACCAAATATTTAGACAAATATGTGACAAAATGGCTCTAAAACAACTCTAAATCATCTGTATAATAAGTGAAGAGGCTTCTGAGAGTTTGCCAACACTTCAAAGCAGCTGTGCATAAATGAGTAGGATAATAAATCACATGTGTCCTGACTCACTGGGTGTGTGTTTGTTCGCAGGCTTTTTACTATCCTCCTGACGCAGGGCTGCCCATGGGAGGACCAGGTTCCTCAAGGTTCCTTCGTCTTGAAGTCCATTACCACAACCCTCTTATTATATCTGGTATAAAAACACAGAAACACACATACACTGGACCATTTTCATCCTATATCCACACAAACAGCAGGATTCTCCATATTCCCCGTTAAGAGCCCCAGGCTTATCTTCAACAAAATGATTAATTTACTTTTTTTTTCCAGATACACCTTTTGATCTCTGTAATAGAAGCTGCGACAGACTTTGCTTTCCTTATCCTCATCTGACCCTACAGATATATCCCACATCTCCACACATTTGTCTCGTTTCAGGGCTTTTTTCTTTCCACATTTTTGTATATCCTCTTATCCTCTTATCTTCTCCAAACTTTCCTTAACAGAGATAAAGTAAAATCCAACAGAGCATGGCTGTGCATCACCTTTAAATCCATTACACCACACATTGAGTAACACTGATGTTCTCAGTGTTCCTGTCGTAATTCACATTGTTTTATATCCTTATTCACTATCAAGCTTAACCACCGTTTGCTTGCTCCACTAATATATGCAGACTTTGAATCTTTAGAAATGCAGCTGCATCTGTGTTAACAGTACCAGGCAAGGATACACAAGAATACACATTTATTACACAGTTTTGATCCACATTGTTGTCTATCCATCCTTTGTTAGGTTATCTCTCATTTAGGGAAAAAAATTGAATAATATATAACTCCTGCATACACACATATATATATATATATGAGCATATTAAAATAAATGGACTGTGTATGGTGTTCTTCATGCAGACCGCCGTGATTCATCAGGCATTCGGTTGCATTACACTCGCAGTCTGAGGCCATTCGATGCAGGAATCGTGGAACTGGGTCTTGTTTACACCCCTCTAATGGCTATCCCACCAAAACAGCAAAAATTCTATCTGAATGGATACTGCACCTCCAAGTGTACACAGACTGTATGTATACAAAAACTATATTATTTATAGCATTACTGATGGCTGACATGTTCAGGTGAAGATATTGGAGCTTCTGCCTGTTCGTCTAGGCTTTGCCTCCAGGAGGGATTTACATATTTGCATCTCAGCTGCACACCCACCTGGCAGGACGTGGGGTGAGGACAGTTTTGGTGAGGGGAGGCAAAGAACTAGAGGTGGTACAGGAGGACCCCCACTTCAGTACACACTACCAGGTGAGCAACAACAGGGATTCAAGTGATTCACCCAGAGGAATGTAGTGTAGAGATCATCGTTTGTGGACTGAGGCCTAAATACTATTAGATTACATAACAATAAGACTTTTACTTCATGTCACACATTGCTCTGTGCGACTGGGACAAAGATTATGCTCAAAATGTTGTCCAAAGATGCCTGCTGGATGACTGTACTGCACTTTTAAAAAATAAAATCTCATTAAAATAGTCTTTAAATTTCCAAGTTTGACCCAGATACATACACCATACACCAAGTAAAAACTCTTACCGTGAGCTGAAATTCAAAAGCAAATGTCTTACAGCAAGTAAGAGTTATTTCAAATTATTCTGTTTAAGGAAATCCTTTTTTTAAGAATGTATCAATGAGAGCAGCACAGCTTGACTCTTTCCTTAAAATCTCCTTTTCCTTTTTTTTTTAAACACTTCTTCAACTACAGACTAAAGTAAAAGGTGCACTTTCATATGTGTCACTGACTATGCTTACATACATAATAATAAAAAATCCCTAATGCCAAAAAAGACAATATCCCAAACATGTGGCTTACATGGCCACTGAAAAGGAATGACCCTCTTATACTCCTGCTTACATGCAGCTATTCATGCCCCTTTGAAAACAATGTTTTCCACTGGTGAAAGATATTCCAGTGTGAACTAAACCTCTGATAAAAGGTCAGCTTTTCAATATTTGCTCATATCCAAAAACCTATTGACATCGTCTTTCATAATGTTTACCAGTAGGCATGTTTCTCCTTCCAAACAGAGATGAACTTTTCTTTGAGGCATCTCTACCAGAGAGGAACTCTGACTTTATTCCAAGTGACGTGCAAATTATATTTGTTTTCTAAATGCAATGTATGCATGCCTAAAAAAATTCACACAAAACCAGAATAACGTCAGCATAGCCCACATCTTAATCAGAAAATGCTCTATTCAGAAAAAGGCATATTTTGGGATATCTAAAAAGAAATATGCTTTTGACACAATACCTGTCAAATTCAGAATATTGTACAAGTGCCATGTTGTTTAATTTGGAACAATATTCATTTCTGATTGCTGGCATGTACTAATGCATTTCCTGTATTTTCTCCTGCATATTTCTTTAAACTATAATTTTCCATGTTATTTTCATATTCAACTGCTATGTATCAACCTCTAGTGATATGTTTCCTATTCAGCCTTTCCTTTTCATGTTTCTGGTTATATATGCCTTTATAGGTTTCTACTGAATCTGTACACATATTTCTTAATTTCTATGTGTGAAAAAATGTAGTGATGCTACATGACGTGAAAAACTAAGGATAAGATTGATTTGCTTCACTTCTGCGCTTATAAATTCTTGTGACTAAAAAGCTGCATTTGTGGGTTGTTAAAACACACTGTATATCCCACTTTGTCATCAATATTGTCACATCTAACTGTAGTGGTAATGTTTTATGAAAATGTAGTCACAAATCTGAGCCATCTTGTTAGGCCACAAGGACAAAAAAAATCCTGCCCATCAAAGCATCAAAACTGACAAACAACAATATTAACACTGTTGACAGACAGCATCTAACATCTGTTGTGTTTTATTTATGTGCAGTATCCTGAGGCAGGTACACACACACACACACACACACACACACACACACAGAGCAGAGAAAGACATCTGTTAGACTGCCTGATAAAATCTCCAGCTGCTGTTGGTTTCAGACTAATGTGACTGTACCTGTATGTTGTTGTTTCAAACCCTGCAGCCTCATTAGGCACATGAAGACTTTATCAGCCAAGTCTCAGAGACATATTAGGCCTTTTCATGCACTGTCAATAATTATGAAAAGTGCCTTAAACACAACATAAATAATCAAGAGTGTTTTAGTTGAATAGATGTCTTTGAAATGAATGTACTGTACACAAAACGACTGTCTGTGCATGCAACAACGATACAAGAAAGGATCATCTATTGTGCACGGAGCGGGTAATGTAATCTCTTTGTGGTCAAAGTCAGTTCTGTCTAAGATCATTTAATTAAAGTCGCAAAGTCCAGTGCAGCTGAAAACCAGGTTTGGGGGACTTTACCTAAAATAATCATTGTACTTTCTTTATTTCTTATAGATGATTCGAGTTCTAAGGAAAATGACAAATGTTTTACCTGTAAGTACACATTTAAAGCATCTACGCCTTCATCTCAAACAGCAAAGGCTACGAGTGTTATACTTTATCATGTGCAGAGTTCGTATTCAGAGAAAATGGGAATTTTACCTCTGAATGCCAGTGACCCAAGTAGTTTTTTCTCCTTCACATTTAAAATATGAACTCAGAAAAGCTTGGTGCTGTATAGTACACACTGTAAGGTGCTTCAATGGAGTGGAAATAGGGACAGGATGTAAAAATCAGTGCTGTGATAGAAAATTCCCAGGAGAAAGACGAGATAAAAACCAAAGCAGATGTGTGCCACAAAGCAAACATTCACACTGGCCGCTGGCTCCCTTAAAAAAAAAAAAAAAAAGCAAGTAATTTTATAGGCTTTTGTTTGAAATGTGTTGCTGTTGCTGTCTTATCCTGCAGGGTGACGTCCTCATAACAAAGTGCACTTACAACACAGAAGACAGGAGCAAGCCCACAGTGGTGAGCAGCACACTATTCATATTCACATGCCGCCGAAGTTTACCTTCAGCAATAATCGGTTAACCTTCAGCATTGCACCATATTCCCTTTTCTCTCTTAATCCCACCTCTCTCATCTATGAATGATATTTTTGCCTTTTTCTACATCTTTTGCTAAAAGTCTTCCTCTCCTCAGGGAGGTTTCGGCATCATGGAGGAAATGTGTGTTAACTACATTCACTACTACCCCCGTACTCAGCTGGAGCTGTGCAAGAGCCATGTTGATCCACAGTATCTGCAGAAATACTTTAACTTCATTAACAGGTAGTACATTTTCAACCATCTCTCTTCCTCAAATCATTTTCTTGTTCCTCATGTCCTTCATTCTCTCTCTTTAATTCTAGATCTTCCTCTCTATTGCATGTGTGACAAAGCAATTTTTGTTTTCTGTATTCATGCCTTCACCCTCTATCATTTGCTGCAGGGGCCCCAAAGTGGTGATTACTTCTTTTAATCTCCAAAACTAGATGCTTTGTACTTTAAAATGAAACTGTTTTCTCCAAATGCCAGTTGGAACCACTTTTTCAATCTCAGCCTTCTTTCTCAATCTCACTCTGCCTCTCCCCCTTTTTTTTTTTATCGACTTTCCTCCAACCTTTCTGTCTCACTCTGCTCCCTCCATCCCATCTCTGCCTGCAGGTTTCACGGAAATGACCAGTGTGTGTGCGGTGAGACGAGTGTGACGGACCAGTATTTTCAACTACAGTGGGATATGTTCAGTGGAGAAGTGCTGGACTCCCTTTACAATACAGCCCCTATATCCATGCACTGCAACCAATCGACTGCACGTCTTTTCCCTGTGAGTCCCAAATCACACACATACATACAACAGACTGCCAAACCACCAATTAAACCAGTTCAAAAGCAGTCAGGGTAGACAGATAGGCTGGACAGGCAGCTTGTTAACTTGTAATATACACAGTCTATGTTTTGATCAGAGAAAGTAAATCAATTGGAGTTCAACACTGTGTAAAGGCATTGATCTGGGTTTTTGCCAAAGGACAGCTTTCTTCTTGATGTGCAACATCAATTGCAGAAGTACAAGCTCCAGCATTACTACTGCCACTTAAAATGCAGTATTTGGGCATGTTTGACAGAATTCATCATGAGCACCACCAGACAAGTGTAACTGAAAGTGTCGGTGTGTTTAAAACAAGGCTGTAATTTAAAGGATTGACTCTAACAGAGCACATAGAAAAGTAATCCAGTCTAGGAGTATTTCAAAGGAATCATGCACAACAAATACAAACCTGACAGATATTCATTCATTTCTTGAGATGCTTCTTCAGGTAGTTTGACAACATCAATTCGATTAGTGTATCTGACACTTTCCAGCTTGTCTCAAGTCAGTCATCAATAAATGAAGTCATGGCACAATTTAGTCAAGCTGTCTTTCAAAGTGTTAATATAAAAAAAATAAAATAAAAAATATCCTTAATGTAGCTTCAGGATAGGCAGTTTGGAGATTATGGGTAAACTGAGATGGGGACTCTATCGTGCATGAAATAAACTCAAAGTAATGAAGCAGTCAGAATCACAATTTGAGTCTTCATATTATTTATGCTCCATTTGAAGGGCAGGAGTTGTCATTTGGAAGTGGTATGTTTTGTGTTGGATGATGATCAATGCAACAACCATATATCAGTATTTTTTTCCTCAGAAAGGGAAAAGAAAAATGTGTGAAATTCAAGGAAAAACAACTCCCTGTTGCAGTAAAAATAAGCTCCTTCAAGTCAGAGCTTTGGCCAAATGGAAGCTGCCATCTGCTGAGCCTAATAGGCAAAAGGCATTCAAAGAATACATAATGAAAAAATAACCTAACAAGAACTTATTGCTGACCTTTCCATATGCCAAAAGGCAGACAAGCAAGTAAATGTGCAGCATTATCTACTCCAGTTCACCTTAGCCTTTTCTCCCATCGCTTCACGCTGGCCCCTCTCACACTGCTGTGAGGACTGAAAAACACACACCTGTTTCTCATTTTCACAAAACACAGATAATTAACATCAGTGTCACAAACATAAAACCTCCACGGGATGTTATTTATAAAGGAAAAAATTAACTACAGTACTTTTGTGTTGCTATTTGTTTGACAGTTATTCAGCTGCTAAATGAGGTAATGGCCTGATCAGAACATAGAATGTGCTGAATTAATGATTCCAAGGGTAGAAAGCTGATAAATACGTTTCTTGATGATGCACTATGATATATTTGATAAATTATTCACTGACAACCATGCAATTATAAGTCTCAATAAAATTTTAACCAATGGGTCCACCACTTTTTGTCATCATTTGAGATTTTAGTCCCACATGCCACATGTTTTAGGGTTCTCATTTTATTCTTATTATTATTGAGGGCTGTACACTGCCGATCCTGAGTACTAATTTCGTTTCATGTACTCATGTGAAATAACAAATAAATCTGAACCTGAATCAGATGTGAAAAACAATAAAAATCTCTTTCTCCAGGGAGACTGGGAAAAACAGCCTGTACCAGTGGTTACCTCTGTCCTTGAAAAGCCTCACTATCCCTGTGAGGGGAGGACGCCTCCCACCGGCCCACCTGCTGTACCTGCAGCCTGAGCTGCAGGGAATTATGGGATATCTCAGCCCAAGGTGAAGGTCACTAACCTGAGGACATTCAAAGATCCCCCCCCGACATACAATAATGTACCCCCGTCTTTATGTTTGCATTTTGTTCAGTGTTACTATGTGTGAACTTTTGACTTCTAAACTTATAGAAACTGTTTTATTAATACATCCAAGTTAATGATGGTGATATTCTCATGAGTGTTTCGAAGCATCATTTCTGAGCCAAAGAACTACGATTGACATGCAAATTAAAAAAAAAAAAAAACATCTGCTGTGTCGCTTAACATGAACATCCCCATACTCCCTCATGTTTATTTATCCTATGAACTGTTTATAAGATGAATATTAACTTTCACTGTATAATAAACTTCAGTGATAATCACAGGCAACTAAAAAAGTAAAACAAAATAAATACAAAACAAAACATGTTAATCACTACTTCTGCTCAGCTACTTTTGTGGGATCTTGCATATTTTTCTTGTGATAAAAAAAAAAATATCACACAAATGTTGGTTGTTAAAGGGAAATTTATTAAAACATCAACTGTTTTGGACAGAATAAATAAGGCTGTTGAAGCATAAAGATTCAAGTTGGACTGGTGCCTTTCACAGTTCTGTGTTCTTACAACTGGTCAAAATGTATTTGAAGACAAGAACAATAAATGCAGTGTCCAGATTACAGATTAGAACAGAGAAATCAATACTCTTTGCACTTCAGTATTAACCCTACTTCATTTATATCATTAAGACTTTGGTACATTTAAATTACACTAAATAAAGAAGAAAAATGAAATAAACCATCTTGGAGGGGGGAAAGCAACCTCTGAACATGTGGTAGAACAGGGCCAGTTTGGACAGCGCTTTATCAGTCTCCTTCCCATATAAATCTTGTATTAACTAAAGCGACTCCTGAGAAAAACCATTTCAATGATTAATGGTCTTTTGGGCGGAATCAATGAACCATTTCAAATTAGCAAATATTTTGAGCTGAACATGCAGCAACACACATCAGAGAGGCGAGAAGTAGTTATACATACAAAACGCTTGTTCAGTGAGACGTGTTGTTGACCTCTACTCTGGCTTCATTTCATTGGGCTTAAACTGTGCGACTGAAAACGGACGTAAACATGAGTTGCAAATATAATTTCATGTTAAGGTTAAAAAGATCAAAACTACATATGGTAGTTACAATTAAGCAAGCAAACACTGATGTAAACTGAATTATCAAGTTGGTCAACAGATATTGTCCATTTGCTCAGTTTTTAATTGAAAAATTAAAAAAGGCACCTGCATGCTTTTAAAAAATATATTAGAACATTTCATTCAATCTTGTTTCAAAATCTTCTACTGATTGACATTGTGTAAAAAGTTTGACAGAAGACATCTACACACTATTTTTAAAGCTGCACTATCAAAGAGACTTTAATTCTTTGTTTATTGCAATGCAATACTAAAGGCTACTTGTTAGCAAAAGTTATTTTTTTATATAGTTTTTATTATATACAGTCTTTAAATGAATAAACACCATAATCTGAAGTGCAAAATCCACATATTAATTAATGTCTGACTTCAAAAAACTTCTAGAACCTCTATTTTTAAATTTCATTTCTAAAGCACTTATCAAATGGACCAACATACAGCAGTCCATCCACCACTGGTACTACTGCTTCTCTAAGCATCCACGCTGCAGACCGAGTATTATGTCAAAAGACTTAGCAGTGATTACTTTCCTGTTGATACAATCTCTACAGTTCCTACTGCTTCATGATAATTCTAGGTAGAAATAAGTTCCGTTGAGACTTCTAATTTTATGATCTACTTCACAGTAAAGTCCTCTCAGCAGTTCTGAAGCATGACTTAAGCACCAAAATGTGTTGTCTAACCTCTTGCACCACAATTAGTATGAGATTGAATCTGTTAAAAAAAAAAAAATCTCAAAAATAAAAGCAAGTTTGCATGATAGCACGCGACATTAACTGCAGATTAATGCTGCGGTGCACAGCAATGGGGGACAGACAGGAAACAAGGGGGGGTTTATCAGTAACAGCTGCTTTCTGATAACTGTCATCTTTTTTTCTGTCATTCTTCTTCAGCAGTGTTTTGTCCCCGGTTGGTACATAGAGCCGCAGGATATTTTCCCCCTAAACACTGAGGCTGTCTGCTTAAGATTTAGATAGCATTGAGCAAAACGAAAGCATAAAAGTCTGTTTTTACTCACTTTTATCAGCACACACATCAGTCGTTGTAATCTGACTCAAACTGCCTGCAGGCTTTACAGAATGTGAGATGACTGTTCCCCACTGTACACTCACAGGACACTGCTCATGGACACTTTATCCTCACATGATAAATTAAAGGTCCAGTGTGTAAGATCTACAGG
>JAPTGW010000005.1:7936116-7946781 GCA_029814545.1 Apogonichthyoides opercularis
GACTGTCTTATGACTAAAAGCCTTTTTGAACGTTTACTCCTGCCTCCAGTCATCTCCCTGCACATGTATACCTGGCTCAAGTTCTGAATCGTGACAAGTTAACAGAAATGTTTTTTCAATTCTAGTATTCATCATTCCGTTGGGGACTGGCTCCAAAAGTCAGTCAATCCTCATAGACTCCCATGTTAAAACGTACACCTTTACAGCAGAAATAAACCTGTCACTTTTGGGACTTATACAGTCTATTAACAAACCTGCTACTTACTCAGGGACCAATAAGTTCATGACTTTGACATTACTGTCATCCATAGAGGGATTCTAATGGAAGAAAACTTCAAAGATGGGCCACAAAATAAACAGATGAGACCAGAATGAGTTATGGGAAATTATTGACATAAAAAACAAGTGAAATTCAAGTCTATGGGAGTCAGGGCTTTGTGGACTCAACCCCAGTGTCTAGCAGTGGTACTACAGCTTTAAGATACTTCTGCACTGGCTTCAGTTTGGAGCCCAGGTCCTTGCCCCTTACTGGACATAAATATATGTGTTAACGTTTGGCATTTATTATTACACTGTTAGTCAATGTAGTCAGTGTTATCACTACGTTCTGCTTTTGTCCCTTGTTTTTTTCCAACTCCATCTACTTATTTATAAAAAAAAAAAATCAGAATGGCAAAAGCCACGCTGTTTAGCTTCTAGATCACTATTTATTTACAGTCTATGATAATAACTACATATAATCATAGTTAGAAATTCAAATTACTGTTGGTAATAGAGTCAGAAATGGCAACAATAACACAGAATGGTGTGGCAAAAATTACAATCACAGCTCTGGAAAAAAGAAAGATGAGTGGTCCAAGCCCTCGAACAAAGCCACACTGAATAAAGAACAGAAGAGTGTCGTGAAAGATTGGTAAAGACAAAAACGAAATATTTTGATTGAAAATCAGTTATTCTACTAAATACTGAATGCTGAACTCTTCCTAAGATAATACACAGGCTTTGTGTTTTTCTTTTTGCATAATTATACTTAGAAAGACTCAGATGATTCACTATGTAACTCTGCATGCACTCACATGAAGTTTGTCTTGTGCCAGATGCCAGCTGTCTGTTGACACTAGCATTTGTACATAAAATCTCTACATAGAAATCGGGGTATTGTGGGTATTCCCATGGATATTGGAGTTAGCTAGTGTCAACAGTATGTCCAGTATAAAACAGTCAACACAAACTTTACATAAGCACACAACCAGGGAAAAACCTTCGATTGCCCATATACAACATTTTATAATGACAAAGTTGTAATAACATGATAATAAAGGCTGGAAAAGGTTTAGGCCTAATATTTTCACATTTCATACTTTTATCATGCCCGTGTGACTGAGTCTTTAACCATGACAGTTCGATTACATCACCATGTAACGTTGACTCACCAGGTCCCAGAAACTGGCATCCCCGCGCCCTCACCGCTGCCCACAGATTGGCAGAGAGCTGCTGGGGGTTCTGGTGCTGCAGGATGAGCTCTGTTACGGTCCGTTCTCCCAGGGACCGGCCTGCCCTCACCGCCCGTACACGGCCCTCCTCCTCCACCAGCTGACAGTTCACCAAAGTCACCAGCTTCCTCTGCATGGGACGACTGAGCACACTAGGACTCAGGTTCACCACACCTGTAGTAGATCAGTATGTGTTTTTTATTTCATTGTTTAATTCAAGTACATCCATGTGGAACAGAACAACATGTGGGAATTTGTTACATCTGCTCTTTAACTTTCAATAACAATGTCATGAGTGGATTTACATGTTAAAACACTGAAGGACAAGGGCAGTGTTTATGGAAACTAGTAAAAATAACATTGCACATATCACACAGGAGCTGGAACAAATTTAGCCATGGTTCTTTTCTAAAAGGTGGTGGTAGGTCAAACCCCTCACCACCTATTGGTTCTATCGAAATGACAAATCTGGGCCAAAACCAAAAATAAAGAGGGACTCCCTGTGGATTCATAATAGAATACACAGGGATTCAACTGAAGATGCCAACACTAACTTCCTCTTATAACTGCCCTCAACAGGGGAGGAGCAGGTTATCCATGCGCACAATGCCCCAACACACTGTATACAATAAAATATTTGAGTCCTTGCTTCTTACATAACCAGACATGACCAAGTGTGATTTGTCCACATGATGCAATTGGCCAAACAACACGTAGTAAAAAGAAGACAAACATTGCCACAGAAAATTGGCTGAACAAAGGAGAATTTCAATGAGAGTGATTTTTCCCATTCAGTTACGCACAGAGCTGGATTTTCCTGCAGTACCATAAAAGTACAGGAGCTTGACAAGCGTCAGAAGAGGTGTGAGACGCATGAGGGCCAAGGTACAGGCAGCTTATAACTGTGTCCCCGCATATGTAACACCAAAAAAAATTATGTCCACCGACGAAACTAACATTCATCATTAAAAACATCGAAATGCAGTGGAGGAAGAAAAGTTCAGATCCTTTTCTTAAGTACTAATAACACTATGAAAATACTCCACTACAAGTAAATGTTATATAAATGTGATTAACAGTAGTCCTTCTGCATGCAAAACAACCCCTGTGTGTTACTATTACATATGATGCTAATGACGTTCATTTTGTCTTCTGTTAACGTAATTATGCTTTTCTTTTTTCTTTTGTTCAGACAAGGTATAGTTTATAGATGTTACCTGCTTGACAGTTTTGACTCTCTCCGAAGACACTTCTGACGAAGACTGGAGTCACAGTCAAAACTGTCAAGCAGGTAACATCTAAAAACTCTACCTTGTCTGAACATGAGAAAAAAGAAAAGTATAATTATATTACATATGATGTTTTTGGGTTGATTCATTCATTGTACTGCTTTACAGTTCAGGTGATCGCATTTGAACTACTTTACAAACTGCTGGTAGTTTATAGATCAGCATGTTTGTAGCGTCGTTGTCCTGTGAGAAACATGTATTTCTAGAGTCAAGTTTCTGAAGAGTTCAAAGCATTTTTCAGCTAATCCAAGAGGGTCTTAATGAGTATAATTAGTTTAAAAAGGAGGAGATTTTCTCAATAAACCAACACCTCATCCATCAGTTTATTACAAATGTTCAAAATCAGGAAATATATGGAAAGAAGGGGAAGAAAACCTGGAATATAAAAACTAACTAAAGCTGTCAGACTAAGGCAGTGGAGTAAAAAGTACAATATTTGCCTCTGAGATGCAGTGGAACAGAAATATAAAGATGCATAAAATAGACATACCCAAGTGAAATAAACATGCCTAAAATTTGTACTAATGTGCAATAAAAGATGTCAAAGCAAACAGTGCCTACACATACAGCCAGGTTACCTTTAGCTCCAGTGATAGGTTTTAGGTAGAGGGCCAGCTCTTCCACACACACCCTGCAGACCTCGTAGTGCTCGATCTCTGCAGTGCCGCTTAGACTTACAGGCTGCACATCCGGCACCTGACACACATGTAACAATCACACAAATAATTTTTTTTTAAAGCAATGCACCTTTGTTTGATCTGCTTCACTGACACTAAAATATCAATGACTCTGTTCCTCCTGACTCACCTGAGCACCCACCAGCTGCAGCAGGGCACAGTTGACCGGCAGCAGGTCGATATCAGTGCTGATGGGCGTCTGATCAAACGGGCAGGCCTTGCGGTGCAGTTTATGTAAACAGGTCTTACACACCGTATGGGAGCAGCCCAGGCTGATGGGCTGGTGGCCACTGCTGTCGAACTCATTGTAGCAGATGGGACAGGACAGGAACTCTGTCCACTGGGCCGCCTGCACGGGCATCCTGCCACCACACCTCCAAGAGAGGCCACACGGAGCTCAGGGTGTATGCATGTCACCGAGGTCTGACAACCAGCCAGTGCCAACCAAGACTGTGAGGAGGGGGACACACAAATGGAGTTCTAGTGGCAGATTTTATATAGCACATGTAATGATGGTGCAACGACCGGAAATACTTTCATTATTCATTAATGTGTTGACTGTTTGGCTCTTCTAAATAATGAATTATTTATCCAAGGAAAATATCGTCCAAGTTGGAGTCTAGTCTGGAGCGAAAATCTAAATACACCATTTCAGCATTAAATAAACTAATTTAGAAAAATGAACTGTATTTTTGCTATGCTTTTTGATCTCAGGCTGGGCAATGTGGCCAAAAAAGTCATCTTGAATTTTCATATTGATATTCATCATAATAAACACCAAGTCATTATTTATTTCCAGTTTAAACACTGACTTTTGGATGTGAGTGAAAACCAAACTAAAGATAGTAGATGCTTATTTGTGGCTTTAAACTTTCCTTTATGGTAAAAACATGACAAACTATGGCAAATATTACAAATGTGGATATAGAACATATAAAGCATTGAGTGTTTTTATTTGATGATGTAAACAAAATTAATCCTGGAAGCAAAAAAAGTGCATACCATATTAACAACTAATGTGATATAAAATTATATTGCAATACAATGCGCTATTGTATCATGATAATCATCATTATTATTTTATTACCCAGCCCTAGTTTGATCTATTAGAGCCAATGAGATCCTGTTATTTACATGTAGATAGTCTATATGAATTCCAATACTGCATGTTACTTTATTAATGGTGACACAGTATCTATCACACAGATGAAACAGCAGAGTTAATATAATCACTCTTAGAGTTCTATCAAATGCAATAGGTATCAAACTGAAGCATATATCCGGCTTGGAGCATTTCTTTCCACAAAGTCATAAATTTGTTTAATTGATCACAGGCAGTAAAAATTTTCTCCCTTACTCTTAAAAGAAGCACTTTCCAAATTCACTTCGCATTAAAAAGAAGCCCATAAAGACGTCCCTTTACACAAATTAGAGAGCACAGCTACATATCATTCATCTCATTACAAACATGGAAATACTTTCAGTACAGATTTTATTTAAACGTCAGAATGGATTAAAATATATTCAGTAAAGTCTTCAAATTGTCAACTTACGGTAAAATCACAGGTTGTTATAACGAAGTCTCATAAATAAGAAAAAGTCTCTGTGGTTGATTTCCACTTTGATATGCTGCTGAAATTGCTTTAATATTGAATTAAAATCAACTCATACCACTACACTCATAAATTTACAACAAAATCTGATATTCATTAGGATAGGTTAGACCACAAGTAATTTGTTTCCTAAACTCAGAAAAAAGCATCGATCCATCTGCAGTTATATCTGGAAGAAGCACAAATGAAAGCTCAAATATATATTTGAGAGTAAGATCAGTCATTCAGAATCATCTTCCACTTTGCTCTCTGAGACAAACCTCATCTTATCTTAGGAAGTCTGAGCTCATGTTGAATCATAAAACACTGCAGGAGCAAAGCAACAGACAGACAACTACTAAACACAGATAGTGTCTGCTAGTTTAGACAGATAAAACTGAAGAACACAAGCATCCTGTTTCAGGGAAAGTTTGTTGGACATCATCTACTGTTTATATCAAATGTCTCCTAGTTCCCATGTCTGTCTGAGCACATTTTGCACTGTTGAGTTGGACAATAACGATATCATAATTAGTTATTTTCCCACACAGCATAAAAATACAGGCTATTTTTCTGAAACCTATTTTATTTCATACTCCTTTATTGATACACAATTATAAATATACATATATAATTTTAGTCTGATCCCTGACTCTGTTATGCAACATGTTTTAGAGCCAGCAGTGTGCACCTGTTGCTTTCAGAGTCTGTTACATCTTGTCACCAAAATTACAGCTGTTTACCTTTTAGAGCAGGTGCCATAAAAAGCTATAAAAATTATACTCAGAGTGGTTCAGAAGTCCACTTGAGGAGCTTAGACGCAGATAAGAAATCGTTGAAGAAATGTGTTTCCTACAGGCCCAAAATGTCCTCCCAAATCTGAGCAAATACTAAAATGTGGCCAGACAAGTATACAAGGACATGCGCACACAGCACAAGAGAGAGTAAAGGAGATTATAGGAGACAAAGGGACAGGATCCGTTTGGAGCAAAGTTTGAGTGATTTGCACACGAGAAAATATATGCAAGGATAAAAAAAACACTGCATGAGGCTGAAAGGAAGTCTGACAATATACAAAACTTCTAAAACAGCAGAAATGAAAACTGAAACAAACAGGAGGGTATCCATTACGCACGGGCCATACTCGTCTTTAATAATAAAAAAAATATATATCGTCATGATAAACGCATATGAAAGTCTGTATTTCCAAAACTATGCAACCACTTTCCAGTTCATATAATTTTACACACCTTCCAAAACACCCGGAGCGCGTTGCCTCCTCGAACGCGTGGACAGGTCCGCTCTGCCCTCGCGCGTCATATTTCCTTCCGCGAGGAGCCCAAATATAACATCCATTACGATGATTGTAACCCACAAACTGCTGAAACCGCCGTCTGAGCAGGAATGAGGTGGCGCTCATGTGATGAAACAGATTTAGGAGGAAGTTTGGAGACGAGGAAGGTTTGAAGTTTTATCTCGGCGCGTCAGCCTGGATAAAACACTCGGGCTCGGTGTGCTCGCAGATTAGGGAGTGGTGCAGACTCTGGGGGCAACTGTTAACCGGGATTCAGTAGCTGTAGTCACGTTGACAGCCACCTGTTCCTGCTCAGAGCATTGAGAGCAACTGCTACATCCTGTTTTTTACAGAGTCCCAGGCAGAGAACCAGAAGCCTGGCCTTGTGCGCATGGTTTACCCTTGACTGTTTCATCTGCACACACAAGTGTTTCTGCAAAAATGGTTTTGCCAAATCGCACTGCAACGCCACTGCTGTGATCAAATGCACAAGTATTTCATATGACATGGGTACAAAATAAAATCATCTAGACGTACCTCACATGAATGGACCACCATTCATGCATGCATGCAGACATGCCACATGCACACACAGAAAGCCCCCACACAAATGAATAAGTCAAATCTTGTGACAAGGAGAAGTGGGCGTGTTGGATTATTACAACAGAACACAATTTCCTCATCAGGCTCCTCTCTTGTGCTGCTTATATTCAAAATAAGGAAATCAGCCTGTGAGAACAGCTTTTCTGCTTCAGGTTTGGTTATGCCCACATTTCAGCAGCAGCGCTGTATCTGAACTTTAGGAAATCATCCAAATATTCCATTTGAAAGTACACAACACATGGTACATATCCCTGAAAGTGGTGGAATGCTGCGAAAATCTTCACAGTGTTTTGCTGTAGCGGTCTGCTGAGCCACCCACTCCACCGAGTGGAGGATGAGAAGTACATTGTGTCTTTACAGCCAACAGTTGGCGAGCTATCATCTGGCTCAGGACAGTGAGTCCTGACTTGGCCCCCTCCTCATGGGGGAGGGCATCTGGAGTTTCCTTTGGCATGTCTCAGAGAGAGAGAGACAGAGCGAGATTGTATGTGTGCTTTAAGATCTTTGAGGAAAGACATTTATTTATTTATTCATTTATTTATTTTTATCATCGAAAGAGATTAGTCTTGTTGCTTTTTAAGGGTCTTTGTAAAGTTTACACTTAGGTTTTAGCCTAATGACTGGGTTAAAGTTAGACTGGTCACATGACACATGAGATTGTTCAGATGAGACATGAGAATCTTCTCATATTACCAGAACCTCTCAATGTGTTTGTGTAGTACTTGTCAAAGAGAAAAGCCTCACAAAGTGTTATAATTCAGGTGGAAAGAAATTATGTGCTCATGTCACCAGAACTATAATGTCTGTGAAAATGTTCTAGAGGATCTTCCTTATGTGGCTATTGTGCCCATTCTGGCTCAGTTTTCAGTCTTTAGTACATAGCTTGTTGGATTGAGTTTTTGCCATTAGTCACTTTTCCATAGAAACTGGAACTCTGAAACCCACATCAAAGCTGAAAGCAAGAAAGGAAGGAAGAGTTGTCCAGTGGGAGGATTAAACCAGAAACACACATACTGAAGCACACTAAAAATGTAGGAATAGGATATGGACTGTTAATATGCACGTAAAGATAAGCAAATATGGTTAGAACTGGATGAAAACACCTAATTTGTACTTCTGTTTATTTGTCTCTGCTTTTCTCTGTCATTTCTTGCAGGCATGAGTTTCCCATTGTGCTGTGCCATGACATTTTGTCTGTGACTGTGTCACTCCAGTCTGAATATTTCTGTAGACCCAGAGGACTCAGCTGTCACAGTTACCTCTACTGTACCCCTGAATCTGTAGGGAGAGGCATTAAGAACAGAGACACTAAGCTATTATTTAAAAGGAGGCAACTAATTGGTCTGAGTTAAAGCTGCAGAGTTTGATAGTTTTTGACACCTTTGTGCAGAAATTCCCTTCCATCCTTCCACCTTCTGTGGAAAACGACCCTGTAACACAGACTTTAGCTTGTATCTATTGATCGCTGTTAAGATTTCTTCAGCTGCAGACGCACTCGCAGAAGTCTGATCATCTACTGTATGTTTATATTTAGTCAGATAGCTGTGGATGCCATAAGATGAGGACATTCAACCTGTTTGTTGGCTTTCATGTGGCCTTGTGGCATAAGACTCCTCTTATATGACCACACTGTCTCCAGATCAGCTTTGACACTCATACACACCCATGTATAGCTCTCATTGCCAAAAAGACGAAAGAATATCCATACATTCAAAGCAAAATAAAATAACTAAAGTTTTCAGGTCCACAATAATAAAGAATGGCTTGTCAGGGAGGCTTTTTAATAAGCTGTGCTTCTTCCATCAGAAAAATAAGCTATGTTCAATGCACTATCATCCCAAATATTTTACACTACTCAAAAATCTATGCATAGGCACAAACATTCTCCTCCCGGATCATGAAAAATGACTAGCATTATTAAATCGGCTGCTTCATTTTCTCTCCATCCTCACACTTCTGCTACCACAGCCCTTACTCCATCTCTTACAGGGACACTATAGACTCACATTCATTCCCTTGAGAAAGAACATTAACCATGTTAACAGCTTGGTTGTGGTTAACCCTGACCTTAAGTCTATCCTTAACCCACATCCTCAACCTACAAGATTACCATTAACATTATGTGGTTCAGCATTTTAGCGTCCACAAACTTGTTGGACTGTGAACATACTCCCAGTGTTGAGACCCCTCAAATATAGACTAACACCGCACCCACCCACAGACATGCACAGAGACAGTACACAGCGAGGAATGTTCTAATTCTGGGGTCACAGTGACGGTGAAAAGCAGTAGGACGATGCTCATATTACTTCACATTCTTATGTTTAAGTTGCTGTGTGTTATTTATATATATATATATATATGTGGATGAACTTCAATTATGTGATAGGGAAGAGCATAAGTCACATTAATTTTTAAAGTTAGATTAAGAGAGATTAGGTGTGAAGATAAGTTATGTTTATAGAATTATTCTTGCTAGTTTATTTGTTCATTTTCAATATTTTGTCGTGTAGGTGCACAATGTATGATGTTTACCCAGAAAGGCAGAAGTGAGTCTAAGAAAGACTCAGCCCACTGTGTAAGTGGGCAAATTATGATGTTTCAAAGGCAATGTTATTATGTTATTGTTTGATAGGGAAATTTAGAATATAGGCTTCTCTATAGGATGTAATTATGTAATATGAGTCAAAACATTACATTACCCTAATAGACAATGAAGATCTGGATTTATTTGGAGTTTTACCCCCAAACTAAGGTTGGGGCAATTAATGCAAGTCACTGCAACCTCCCCCTGAGAACTGTGTCAACTGAGCTACATAAGTCACTGAATATACAAACATTTTTTTCCATCAGATACAAAGATTTACAAAACCACAACAATTAACTCCTCACCTACAGCACACCAGCACAGAGTGAGTAACACTGTGATAAATATAGTCAGTAAATACAGGCTACATTGAAATTTACATTTACTCCATTTTACTTTCACAAATGTGCAGATAACCTTTTCAGATCCTCCCAAAATACGTCTTTCATGTTTCCATCTTCTGGTTTTGAGCCTCTCACAACCCTGACAATACCCAAAATTTAAATATTAACTTCTTCAGTACAGTCGTCTGTGTAATATAGTGCACTAAGAACAACACTGAAACTTTCCACCCACCACACTGCTGAAAAAAAAAAGCTTGAATTGCTTTAAGTCATACTAAACGTTCCAGCAAAGTGAATCCTTTAAACCACAAACCACAGTAGCAAGTAAATGATAAAGAGAAAGTTAAGGTTTAACACTTTAAATTGATGATGGTTACTTTTCTGTGCAGACTCTGAATTACATTATACAACACACTGGGTAGCACAGATAACACACCACTAATGCATTTGGACATAAAAAACACAAAAATTTACAGTGACTCCACATTTTCCAGTATAAAACATATTCTGGATTGGAAATACTATGTTATAATTTGTGCAAAACCTGTATTCCATGTGATATTTTTGAAAATATCTTATAAAAAATGTATAACAGGAGTACTACTGTAGTTTAAACCATGTGCGCTCACTGTGTTTTTGAGTGTACAGTGGGGCTATATGGGTCTGTGATTATTAATTCATTATGGCTGTCATCACAGTGTGTGTGTGTGTGTGTGTGTGTGTGGGGGGGGTAGTGTCTGGACGGGAAGCAGGGCAACCATACAGACTGCTATATTATACAATATA
>JAPTGW010000005.1:8408849-8421222 GCA_029814545.1 Apogonichthyoides opercularis
CAAACCGAGTAGAGTAGAGTAGAGTAGAGTAGAACCGAGTCGAGTAGAGCTGGAACTATGTAATGGAAATGCGCCTTTAATGTTACTGTGACATGTAAAGCAGCTTTTTCTATCTGTCTGACAAAAAAGAAAAGGCTATTAGACAGTATGAACCTAATTGGGCTATCTCAAATAAGTTCTGATGTAACAGAACTTGGGCAGCACAATGGTGCAGTGGTTAGCACTGACACCTCAATCCAAGAAGGTCCTGGGTTGACTCTGTGTGCAGTTTCTCTGGGTACTCCAGCTTCCTCCCATTATCCAAACACATGCATGTAATAGGTTAAGTGGTCAATCTAACTCACTCATAGGTGTGAATATGATAATGAATAGTCGTTCGTCTTCATATATCAGCCCTGCAATGACCCGGTGACATATTCAGGGTGAACCCCACCTTCACCCATTGGTAGCTGGGATGAGATCCAGCATCCCCACGACCCTCCGGAGGATTAAGCGGTTCAGAAAGTGAACGAATGAATGACTGCAACAGAACTCACATGACATATCTTCTGTTTCCCAAACGCCCTCTCAGACATTCTCAGCGTGAAAACATGGCTGTTAGCAGCAACAGGTAGTGTGGACTGATGAGGAGATGAAATTTGATATTTGTCAGCTTCATCATTGAAATAAATGTCAGGGATGTTTTAGAGCGAAAATCACAACAACAGAGTGCCACAAACTACCAGGGGGCTTCATACTGCAAATTCAAATTAATGAATTCATCGGATCGTTTCTATTACAACTGCATGTATTACATACAGCCTCAGAAACGAGAGCAAGCTAGAAGAAAAATGGTTTGGTTCTAACTCGTTTACATTTTATAAGAGATGAGAAAATTGGGATTCACAGCATGGATCCAAGACAAATGGGTACAAAAACAAAACCTTAAATGAGGTCAGAATTTGTAGAAGCGAGGCAGCACTGGAGGTGCTTTTGTTCAGTGTTGGTACATGTGATGCATGATGAATAGCAGAGACAGTTCTGAAAACGCCTGACCTTGTAGACGCATGTTATTATCACTTTGCAACAGTGTGGTAACTCTGATCCACAGCACTGATTTGATCCTCTCCAAACACCTTTACATGGAGTTTTGGATGTCTGTACTTATAAAATCTTCCTTGGGATAGATGATGTTCTCATTTTAACCTCCTCGATGATAAGTTTCCATACGAAAGTTCCCATGAATCAGCAGCAGATGGTAAAGGTATTCTCTATCATAGCAGTTTCTAGCACTTTGTATCAAAATTTATATCCTGGAATGTAAACATGATGTTCAACCAAATCCCCTTAAATTAGCAAATTCCACAAGTAGGCATTTGACGATTTGGATGGCAGCCATGTTTACTTCAAGTCAAACCAACATGATATTCACAGACACACATTCTCTATGAAATATTTGAAGTGTTAGACTATTTCTACCAGTCTTGGTGCTCTATAACACCTTAACTTTTCTTTTTCCCAACAGCCATTTTAAACACAGATGTTCTTCTATTTTTTAGGTTTTTTCTGAAGTTAAATCAACAGTTAAAGGTTATTTTAATTTTGTTGCATTAATTCATTTTGGCTGCCTTGGGTATTAAAAAACAAAGCCAGGAAAGGGAATGGTTAATGTGGTTTTGCTCTATACAGGCACCCAATAAATTAGTCTTTATTTGATCCCATGTCAGGCCCTAATGCCCTGCATGTTGACTCTGCTGTCAGGCAGCCAGTGATCAAGGACTAATAGAGGCTTTCTGCTGCCATAGCTGCTTCCAGCGACCCTGGGTCTAAGGCTAAATCACGCCAGTGGAGTCAGAGAGGAGAAGGCCAACATAAACAACAAATATAGTTTCATTTAGACTGTAGGCTTATTCCTCTGGAGAGGAGGGGTGAGGGAGTGTGGAGGGGTAAAGGTGAAGACAGGAGAGGTAAAGCAGAGCAGAAAGGGAAAGAAAATGACCATGTGAGGCAGATAAAGGAGAAGATTAAAAACTAATAATAGAGACAGCAGAAAGGACACCATTGGTTTTGACCAGTCCTGTGCTGTAGCTCAAGTTTTGAAAAATATTCAAAAGTTTTAAAATATCAAATAAAATAGAATGAAATGCACATTTATGTTCTTTTTCTTATTCTGAGGTGAAATACATATTTGAAGAGTCTTGTGTCAGACTGACTTCCTGAATATTTCTTACTCCTGCCGACACGCTTCAACTTGATTTTTTTTCTGTCTTGATATTTCGGTCTGCCCCCCCTCTCCTAACACTCCTCACACTTTCCGAATCGATAAACAGAGGCCTCACCTCAGCACAGGCCAAGGCAAATGTTTGAGCCACCTGTTGCAGGAAACTTGAAGCCCTCAGGAGATGTGAAGATGGAGCTGGAGCTCCGGCTCCACTCCAGGTACAGGTCGCCTCCAAACCAGAACAGAAAAGGAGGCTGGAAATACAGCATGTGTGTGTTTGAGTGTGTGTGCAGGGGGTGAACTATTTGATATGACAGTGTGAGTAGGGGCAAATTTACAAATGAGATGGAAGGATTTTTATTTCTATATTTAAACTTTTAAGGTTTTTAAGTCTGCTGACAGCCCACTAATGTGAAAGAGAGAACCCCAGAGCAGCAAAGGCAAAAAATATCCAGGATTTTGACTAAGTCGGTATGCTCCACTGCATCTGCACCCCTCATTTGAAATGCTTTTAAAAGCATATTAAAACATCAGATTGTGCTAACATTTGTGTAGTGAAAAATGTAAAAATAAGAGACAGTGGCAAAGTCCAAGACTGAGCACACTTTCACTAAACTGCCTTTATGCTGAGCATGAAGCTTTTTAACATCATTACCAACCTTCTCCAAATGAGAGCCTGCCTGGTTAAAACAAGTGCATAGGTTGTTTGAGCATTTTGCTTATTACACCCAGTTATGTTCTGGCATGAGGAGACACTTAGAAATCACATCCTAAGTCATCATATTATGATGTGTGCACTTAAACATAGGAGACAAGTATTTGTGTCCCAGTTTACACCAAAAGTCAGTGTTGTTACTTTGAACTCATGCCCAAGTGTTTGTTACTGTAATGATCAAGCATTCATATCTAACCTTAATCAGGTTGTTTTTAAGTCTAAATCTAACCAAACCAAAACTTAGTTGTCACATTTTGGCTGCCTAAATGCAACTGTCGTTTCAATATTTTAAAATATCATTTTTACCATTTGTCTTGTTCCCTATGTCTTCCAATTTGTGCAGTATCTGTTACCTCATGTAAGGTCAGTTCATGGATTTCTGCACTCCAATAATATTTAATTGAATCAGTAGGTTGTTTTTCTGGATACAAATATGTGCAAATGGCTGAGCCTATGTTCTATATTTCAACTTTCTACTTAAATCATATAAACTGTTTCCAGCCATATGTAACTTCTGAGAAATAAATAATTTATTTACTGTAGTGGGACATTTGTTTTTTTTCACCTGTTGATGGTGTTATTTCCCCTTTGTAGCGCTGTGTTACTAGAATAAAATGAAATGTGAAATTGTCACTTAATGTGATAGGACTGTTTTTTTTTTGCTATTACTTTTAGTTATCTTCTTAGGGAAGCATTTGGTGTATTTTATATATATTGTTGCCACTGTAAAATCATGACATTAGACTTAAAACGACTTCAGGTTGTATTCTGCAGCTGCTGGTTGATATCAGATGTGATTGTAACATTCAATATAGGAGATTTTTTTTTTAATGTTCCAAGAGGTGTAAGCAAATTGCAGTGCCTGAGTTGGCATACTGGAAGTTCCAGTTTCTGTATCAAGTTATAGACAGGACCTTAACTGTTTTGCCATAATAAGATGTTGTGTTCCACAGTGTTTTCAGTTCACTTTATCATGTTACTTACAGTGGGTACAGTGCTGAAGATGAGCCCCAGTGTTAATACAGGTAGGGAGTGATTACAATGATGCTCTGACATCTGGTGTGTTGGATGGAACTTTTGTTATGAATAAAATATTCTTATATATCTCTAAAGAGTTAGTCACTTCTCATCATATTATTTCGGTTCATTGTGAGACTGTGGTGGCTTGTCATAATGTCCCCCTCCTCAGACTTACACTGTAGTTAATGGGAAACAGCTTTTACGTGCATTAGTAACATGTTATGCTGCTAAAAAATAAAGTAAAATGTGTGGGGGTTTTTTAAACGATCAAATGTAATAATGTATCCCTATTGCAAAAGATATTTATGTTTCGTACGGTTACTAACCAACACTCATTCGACATTTGAGTGGTTCTTTTAGATCATATACTTTTTCTTTACTTTTTTTTTTCAACTAATGTAACTTTTTTTTCAACTAATGTAACTTTTTTAAAGGGAATTTAGCACTGAAAATTAGGAACATGATGACAACTAGGTGAGATATTAAAAACTAAATGTTTTTTTTAGAGAAAGACATGAAGTAAAAGGAGCTGAACATGAGGGGGGGAGGAGGAGAACTCCTGGTTCACCTCCTGGGTTCCAGGAACTCCCTTGGTCTGCTTCCAATGATTGCTCCCAAGCCCCTTTGCCCCCCCAAGCCTCTTTACCTCTGCAAATACGCCTTCAACCCCTCCCCAAACCCCAAATTTTCTGGCAACTCGTTTAATCGCCCCCATCACCCCTTCTTCTTCTCAGCCACTCACCCCCCTCCTCTCACCCTTTGGCATCCCATCCAAACTGCTGCCCTCTTTGCAAACATCCCCCCTTCCCACTTTCTTTCTCGTGCCCCCCTCCTTCACCCCCTCGACTGCTGTAAATGCCCCCAGGACTGTGGTTCTTTCAGTTATTCACCTCTCTTCCAAACCCACACTTCTTTCTCTGTTTCAAAGCTCGCAGCCTCCCTCTCTCTCTTTTCCCCTTCACCATGTCTCTGACTCTCGCTCCCTCTCTCCCCGGGATGTAAAATATTCACAGCTGCTGCTGCGGTCAGGTCGCACGGCCACAAGACTCTCTGAGCAAACAGAGGAGCTGTGAACGTGTGAAGCCGATGGTGTACGTTTCATTTGAGGTCCGACACAGGTTCGATAGATCTTGATGTAGTCAAAACAGAAACCGCATACTGAGCCTCGCCACATGCCTCAACAAACCAAACACTAACCAAACATACCCAAGCACAACACTAAAAAATGACATTGGCAAACAGTTTTTAGAAACATGTTAGGTGCACTGTAGAAATAGGAGAAATGATGCATGGCTTGGTGCCGCTGAACAGACGAACTCAGATGTCATTGGGGTTGATAATCAGTGCAAAACATCTGTCTTGAATAAATGGACTGCTTTTAAAGTGTGGCCTTGTTATGCATTATGGCTGAAGGCAAGACCACATTAAGTCATGTTAAAGTTGCAATAAAAATACATTTAACCATTCCAAGAGGTCTACACATGATATATGTGCAGACTTAATTCCTTGTTCTCTGAACGAACTAGATGGATTTGTTGAAAACCTAAGTTTGATTGCATTTTAATGTTCTATTGAGGACTTAAATGAGGCGCTTTAAATATGTAGATATATGAAGTTGTACCACCAAATAATAAAGACATCTTGGATTAGGAATGCCAGCCCTTGAACTTTATGAGGGAGGGAAAGGGGGAGGGGTAGGGGGATCAGTGTCTTGAACACATTTCAAAGTAATTGTACTTGATATGTCGTTTACAGAACACCCAAGTAATCATATAAACAGAGGACTAGATGCCCTGGGAGGATGAAAGGAAATCTGAATCTCCCTCTGATGCATCATACTTACTCACGTTTTGACATGAGCGTTAGACACTGAAGATTCCTGCGCTCCAAAAGAGGATTCAGGACCTTTTTGTAATAAACACAGCAGGATGGACCAACTCCGGTGGATTCCATCATACTCAGAAATTAACTTACACACACACGCAGAGAGGGGAACAGATGGCAGAAAGTTGAAAGTGATGGATGCATTGAACAAATTACAACTGCTGCCGCCCTGGGCAGAGGGAGGCTCTGTGTGTGTTTGTGTGATAACCTTGCTCGAGGTCTGATCCGTTACCCGCTGGATTCTATATGAACTTAAACCATGAAATGGAAAAAAAAAAGGTTGAAAAACGGCGAACAAATTGTGAACAGCAACAACACGGAGGAGAACAAGTTGAAGAAAAAGAGAGAGAAAGCGAAAGAGGAATAAAGAAAACATGACATCATAGTTAATTAGAATCAGGTGATAAACAAGAGAGTGATATTTACGTTACACCATATGCCCTGCTCCATGTGTCTTTCTTTCTCGGGGGGCACAGCAACAGGTTTCAAACAAGTAAGGTCAAGGAGGAGGCTTTTCCCAGCTGCTAGACCACACTGATGCACATGCCTCTTTACCCAGCCTGAGTGTAGTGTGTGTGTGTGAGAGCGAACCGTTTCTAAAGCCTGTTTTGTCGTTATCACATAAAAGACAGTGTTTATCCTCCACAAAGCCACGATCACCATGTGTACTTGTAAGAGAGACGTTTTTGTACAGAGAAATGAAAACCCCTGAACTCATCAGGCAGGTTGTCTGCTGGTTTTCTTTCAAAAGGATAATTTCTTACAGATTGCTAAATTGAGAGGTACTCCACTCGCTTACTCGCAGTCTGTTATTGATCCTGATTAGTAAGCTAAAGAAGACTAGGATGCTTTTGAGTTGGCGAATCACGGAAATATGCGTGCGGGGAAGGTAACTCTTGACTTTGAAATAGTATCAGTATCATTAATTCCCCTGCTTTCAGATAGTAAAATGAATAAAAGTCTGGAATCTCAAGCCACCTGTGAGTGTATTAAAGTTTATAATGTGACCGTACACTTAATGAATCTCATTGTTGCATGCAAAGTAATCCGTTCCACACCGTACTACACTGATATTTATACATGACTTAAAGGAAGGTGAATCAATTTGCTGCATGTGTTGGTTGTAGAGTTTCCTTGAATGGTTTATTTATTCATGTGTTTATTTTTTATTGTCTTCGTTGTGCATTTACAACCAGGTATTTCCGAAAGAACTCAAACGCAAACAAGTTAAAGACAAATATATTTTTATATTTATTTAAGGTTTAAATGATTAGTATTTAAAAAGAGAAGCATAAATGGTAAAAAAAGACAAGAACTTGTCTTTTTGTGTTTTTGTTCTTTTTTGTTAAATATTACACAAAATAAATAAATTTAAAGAAAAATATGATAGTGTTAGACTTGCTGTTGTGTTGATGCTTTCTTAACTAAACTCCTTTGACTTTCCTTTCGTTCTTGCTCGTCTCCTTCTTCTCCGTCCTCTTTTGCAGTCAGCTTTGGATCAGTAATTCCCTTCGCTTCAACCTTTCTCGTCTGTTCTTGCTTTGGTCACTTCATTCCTCCCCAGTCGAGCACTTCACATAAACACAGATCTGGACATGTGAGCTGCTAATCATATTTTGGCACAGAAGTCATTTCTTTTCATATTCTCTACCATGCCAATTCATGTACTTTATAACTTAAAACAGAAAATAAAATACACATTGTATACCAATATATCTTATTTCTTTCTCTAAAAATAGAAATGTCTTTGTCCAACAGACAGAAATGTCTATAGGTTTCCACTCTTTTCCATCTCAGTGCATCATTCAGACCCTGTTCAGATCTGTCCAATGTAGCCATCACTGTAACTCCAAAAGTGTCTGATGTTCTGCCGTTTGCAGAGCTCCACCGTGGCTGATTTCTCCAATCATCGTGGTTGCACCACAATGGGCAGGAAGTGACTGGCTGTGTTTTTCCTCCGTGTCTTCTTCCCCCTCATTGGCTTGCCATTGGCGTTGAGTCCCACAAACATATGCTTCTTCTTGTTGCGCCATTCGGCTGAAGCGTAGGTGTTGTACTTGTTCTCCTCGATGCGTTCAATCAGCCGACAGTCCGGACCGTAGTCCCTCTGCAGATTAGAGATAAAAGGAGTGGAGAGTATAAATGTCAGTTATGCAAATCAGTGCAAACCATGAATGCAATCTAATCCTTAGGCTTTATATTCTTGTGTTTTCTTTCTGTCTGATAATAATGTATAGTTTTCAAAGGCCTTTAGAAGGGTTGCTTTGTGTCTCCTCAGCCTGTTCTCCATAAGTGGTTTACCCTAAAATGCCAAAGTTTGTGAATAAGGCTTCAGCTGTTTACTTGGACTTATTCAAACACAAAAGCTTTTGAAAACAATCTTTTACTCAAGAGTTTTGTGAATTTTGCTTCCAATTTTTGCTCCTGTTCCTCCGTGGTTTTTGTCGTCTGTGCTTTTCAACCTTTTATTTTTCATTATTTCTCTCACTTTTTTGTTTCCTGTCAGCAATTAATCTTTGCTTCCAAATTAAAGTTAGGATGCACTGTGACTGTGTTATTTTCAATGCTGTTTTAATGTTAAAGGTGTCCCATTGAGCCTTTTCAGACCAAAACAACAACATGTTGATGTTTTACTTGTTGTGACAATGTGGATCAACAAATGGTCAGCGGTTGCTTCAGAACAATCCCTGGTGTAATCAAGACCGATTGTTAAAAACTGGACATGAAATTGCTGTGGAAGTTGTTTGTTTGTCCGTGGGGTGGTGGACGGGGACAGAGAAGTTAACAATGAAGTGTAACGTCTTAAAGGCTTTGGCTCGCTGCCAGCTCAGAGCATTGTGACACCATGTTTGTGCCTTATATTACCACAGTGACCACCCACTGTTAAATGAACAGAAAATGATCTGAGAGAACATTTGTCAGTTTACTGGAAGCTGCCCTTATGCTTTAGGCGAACGTCGCTTAAACAGACAGTTAACTGGATGCAGTTGATATTCACAAGCAAAATGTACTTGCCCTGAATACGCAAATACGCACACACTCTCACACGCACACACATATCACAATATAACCCAGTCTCTGTATCTGGCCACAGCTGTTCAAATTGGTTCCAGAAGTAAAACTAAATGTTCCCAAAACCAAATGAGAATATTTTGCACACACACAGTGCAGTTTTTTTAAGTAACGCTGCTGCTTGGTACAACCAGACGGTGTTTGCTGGCTGCCTTTCAATTACAATGATTAGAAATCTGTAATCATGCAAGGTAATAATGTCATTACTTTATGGCTGATTTAAAAATAAAGTCCACACAATGACTTTTTATTCATCTGTCATGTGGTGGTTTTCTATATAAATCAAACGGTAAAACTTCAACACAATCATAATCCTTTTTGTCACTGCCCTGTGTTAATCTGGCAATGTAATGAAACAATGATTTCATTTGATTACCACTGGATAAAGAAGTCACTGTGTAAACCCATCAAGTGTAATGGAACCTGCACCGCCGTGCTGCTATGGCTTGTGTTGCACCGAGCAGAAGACGTCATGGGAATTCAGTTTCAGGCCGTGCAACAGAATGCCTCTCCTTCTTTTCTACCGTGTGTCATTTCATCTGTGGTGTGGCTCCAGAGAGACACACTGAAAGTTGGGTCTTTCAAAGTAAGGAAGGAGAAAAAAGGAGGTAGAGAATGAGATGAAGAAAAGAAGGGAGAGGGAGAACACAGATGAAACAAGGGCTGCTCTCCCCAGAGGGACTGAAGCAGAATAGAGAAACTAAAGGATTGTGTTTCCTGTTTCTGAATGGAGAGGAGGTAGGTAGCAGAGAGGAGAGCTCACACTGACCAACAGTGGTTTCTGTTCCTTAAATGAAGACTTGACATTTGTTTTAAAATTATTCAGGCTACAGACTCAAAGTTTAGGAGTGAAGGGTCCCTTTTTGAGACACATTTTTTTTCTAGAATTTAACACTTACATACTGATGTTTTAGCTGTCCTGCAAAATATCAAATCAGAGCAGACTTTTTGTTCTGTATAGGATGTAAAAGAGTGCTGAGATGGCTGCTTACCGCTCCGTATAGCTCCCCCTTCTTGCTGATTGCCAGGTAGTAGTTACTGCTGAGGCCCCTGATGGCCACCACCCCCACATCCACTGACCTGATCTCCAAAATACCTGGTACAGCAGGAACAGAGAAACAAAAAGGTCAATGCTTCAGACAGGTCACTCAGATCTCACTGGATTCAGGTTTTCCTTGCCCTTTAGGTTTTACTGACACCAGATAAACAGTGCGCTTTCTGTCCAAATGCTGCAACTAGTGCAACAGAAGACCTCAGAACTAGAGTTAGCAAACACAAAGTAGTCAATAATTCCCTGAAGATGGGTTTTAGTTTTTCATTTTTTTCTGACTTTCTTGTCTTTAGCTGAAGGAACTGTGTTGCTGCTTTACATAACGTCTGTAGAGAAGTGTCAGGATATTACTGGTGTTGTCTACTGTCTTACTTTCTTTACTCCCCTTTTACTGATTTTCATAAGGTAGATTTTATGTATTTACTGTGTTTTTATATGTGTAATTGTACATGTGAAATAGTTTCATGTCAAACTGTCCCCTAGAAGAAGAGATCTTTATGGGACCGTCTTCACCAGATAACAGATACAGTAAATAAAAGCAAACATGAAGTTCCTCCTTGGATTGATAAAGTTGATCTGATTCTGAAAATCACACCTTTTTCTTTTGTGATTTGATCATTTTAATACCATGGCTAACCTGTCCCCATATAGAAAACATGTTCTCTATCAGCACTTGGCTGTGTTCTGCACTCTGCGGCGCCCACGGCTAGTGTGATTTGTTTAATGAAATACAAACTAGACAAACAACTCAGTAGGTTTTTGCTGAGGTTGACTTATAGTGGATTTTTAGTCTGACTTGCTGGAACTACTCTGCCAGAATAAGGGTAAATATTTCCTTTGTGCAGTAGCAGGATTTTCATTCTCCTTCCCACTACCTGTGCATTATCACTTTGAGAGTCCACTTCACTCAACAACCTCCAAGCTGCAATTACACCCTGAAAATAGAAAGTTTTGGCAGACACACATCTTTTTATGTGTCATCTATGTCTTTACAGATCTAATCCCTTTGATGCCGGGATGAGCTTCCTCATGTGCATGACAAACAAAACAACTTCCCTTCCAACACAATTTTGCAGAAGCACTCTTGCGGTGGTAATGTTCAAGAACAAGCTGAACAACGCAGACAGTTTTTTACATCTTCTCCAGAATGACAGTGGAGGATTGCAGATGTATCTACAGCACTGGTGTAGGTGTGGAGGTCTGGCTCTGGCAGACTAGCAGTGGCTGATATTAAAAAGCCAATAATGAGTTGATCTGACAACATCACCCCAATATTAGGCTAATCTGTGATACTACGCAAGGCTACCATTGTTGTTTCTTATTGTTTTCTGCATGGCTACCAGAGACTGTGTAGAACAGGGGTGTCAAAGTGAGTTTAGTTCAGGGCCCACATCCAGCTTAATATGGTATAAAGTAGGCCAGACCAGTAAAATAATATAAATAATAGGATTAGAACTTAGAAATAATGTCATATAAATAACCAAGTTTCCTCTATGTTTTTGAATGAAAAAAGTAAAAATTCCGTAATGAAAATGTTTACATCTACAAACCGTACTTGAACATAACATGAACAAATATGAACAACCTGAAAATTCTTAAGAAAAATAAATGCAATGTTAACAATATATTACACCTTAGTTTATCCTTTATACATGTGCATCACAACTTACAGATCACAATGGATCTACAAATACATAAAACATTCAGTAACAGGCAGAATACTGTTAAAATTCCACATACTTCTCTTAACACATCTCAGGTTGTTCATATTTGTTCCGGTTATTCAAATTTTTTGTAAAACGCTAGTCTGTAAATGTCAACATTTTTGTTTAATTTTACTTTTTTAACACTAAAACAAAGAGGAACATTTGTGGTTTTCATTATTTACAGGTTATTACGATAGTACTTTACTGGTCTTACCCACTTTAGATTGAATTGACCTATTTTAACATCCTTGATTGTTATATCTTCAGTGAAATTTTTGCATTTCACATATTCATCCCACAGGCTGGATTGGACCCTTTGGCAGGCTGGTTTTAGCCCACGGGCTGCATGTTTGATACCTGTGGTGTAGAGTATGCATTTATGGAATTGAAGTGCATTAGTATTATAGGTTTAAAATGTAAGGTTTCAGGTCTTCATGTGTAGCTCCTAATACAAATCTATAATTATGCAAAATGGCTCATAAGTGCTAAAATACTGCAGGAAAAATCTGAATCATTTGACTTTTTTCCTCACAAGTGAACCCCAGTCTTGCCTCTCTTTCACTTTCCACCTCAGTGTGTGACAGTCAGACCTCAGACCGGCCTCTTGCCCCTGTTCATTTGCTGGTTAGTTTGCGGGCTGTATGCCCTGGGACCGAGGTGCAAGCCAGGAAAAAACATTTCTCCATTCCATGTTTGTTTTTTTGACCAGGGGAGTGCAGGCAGGC
>JAPTGW010000005.1:8500079-8510089 GCA_029814545.1 Apogonichthyoides opercularis
GTTTCTAATGCTCTGTCTTAAAGTGAAGTCAAATCAGTGGAAACACCGTCATCACCCCCCCACCCCCCAAAATATTTCCCCTCTTTGGACGTTTTTGTAGATGATGCTGAGAGTCTGTTGAACATGTCGCTCCAAAGCCTCACACACATGTTCAATTACTGTAGCTGAAGATCTGGTGAATGTGAAGGCTGCATTTTATGAGTCTGAGATCACCAGAACTCTGAGCAAACTGTTCAGAGAAGAATTTACACTTGTCACAATATGTTTCTCTGGTTTTTTAGAGTTTCCCTTGAATGCATCTGTAACCTGAATGTCTGCAGGGCATAGAGGTCGTTCCACAGAACATTACTTTTTGGCAAATGTTGCCATCTAGTGGTCATTTAATGAAATAGAATTTATCTCAATTTTGAGCTTAATGAATGAACAAAGAAACCTTGTGGCTTATTTTGTTTAAACAAAGGAGCTGTTTGTCTTTACTGGCAAAAGACAAAAGACCTGATCAAATCCAATGCGTGGCTTTTATTAATATTATGTTGCATCTTCGTTCCCTGCCTGTTGACGTTGGCACATTCACATGTGCTGTTGTGAGTTGTGTGACTTGGCAGAAAACAACATGGTTTCGTTCACGTTGCACATACAGTATTCATTTAAGAGTCAGGTTTTTTTTTAAGATTTTTGATTCACTAGGACCCTGAAAGAACCTGCTGTGCCTATGATTGAATATTGAAAAGACAAATTGATGTGTTTCAATATGCCTGGAGACAACATGGATGAGTCAGTGTATTTATTTAATGATTTCTTCAGAACTATTACAAAACAATACATGTTTCACCAGTTATTCAGGAATTTGTTGTTGAAATCAAAGTGTCACAAGTATTTCCATTAGTTTTGGGATGCGTTTAGCCTTTTTTGGACACTTTATATGCAGTATTTCAGTGCTATAAAGGTCTAAAACTGTCAATATTATCACAAAAGATGACAAGATGAGAGATGGCACATTTTTCCAAAGTTTATTGTTGGGAAAAAAAAAAAACACGTATCAAACAGGCATTTTTTTGTCTCTACAAAACTGTTAGAGAAACAAACAAAACAAAACTTGTCTTTCTTTCCTCTCTTCTTTTGTGGGTATGAGAGAAACAGCGAGTGTATGATTTGTGTTAAAATGTTTGTGAACCTAATGAGAAGAGACAAGCGCAGGTTTTACTGATGGTCACAGTAAGGTTAGTTTTAGAAGCTCTGAGTGGGAAACGTGTCAGTAGATCTGTGTTGCTTCAGTCAGAATGTGTTTTCTGTCAAGGAAAGAGGTGATATTGAACAGTTCAGAAGTGTGTGTGGCTGTTGAACACTGCAGTTTAACGTACCTATATAGGAACACTAACAGATCCTTAAACATGAAAACTATTACTGTAAATACGGATGGTGTAGTGAACACTTTATTTTTAGCTTCATGCGCTGAAGAACCAGGATAATGATAGAAGTACAGGCACATGACATGAGACAGAACTATACTTATAAATAATTTCATTAAGCCAAGTAAGAATCACTAAAGTAAACATGAAAATCCAAGGAGATGAGAGGGAAACGGTGCCGACGCTGTTGGCACAGACACTGAAACACTTGGCTGTTAATGTTAGGTTCAATAAATGGATAAGAACAGGAAAGAACTAACACATTAAAATGTCATTAGACCAAACAGTGCATTCCAAAAAACGCATTTCATTCAGACACACAAACAAGGCCATCAAACTCTAGCTACCATCTTCATTTTCTTAAACGTACAGTAACTTGAAAAAGGACATGTAATACAGTTCAGTAAAATAGATCTTTATAAATGTTTGAGTGAATAGGAAAATAGCAATAGAAACATTATCATGCCTTTTCTTCATAGAAATGGGGTCAGAAAGATTGAAATTAGATTCTTTTTTGGACCGGAGTAGAACACATGCATATTCATTGTGTTCCAAATAATTTAGTTTTAGGAAAATGTCAACAACTGAAACATTCAGACGACATGAAAAATAATACTAACACTGGTGTATCATAAAAACAGATACTATTAAGAGCAGCGCCAATGGAGTCACTAAATGCATATGCAACAGAAAGAAAACACAACCAGGTCAGTTTTTACGGCTGGTTATTGTGCACATAGTGATTGAAGGTTACTGCACGCTGACAATGTAGAGTTAATTGTGCACATACGGACATTTGAAGTTTGGCGAGATTGTACGTTTTCCAAAAGCATCTTCCATCATATGATTGTATAAACATCAGTGAGTCAGGATGACATTGGCAAAGGCCGTGAGCGTAATATGACTGTAAACATTCGTCTCATGTACAGGTTTATCCAGAGGCACCATTTACCGCCTTGTAATCGGCACGAGCAGTGTGTGAATTTGGACGATAAACCGCCAGCTTCAGCCGACAGCAGCAGTTCGCGTTTGTAAAAATGCTTTTGGGAAACGGGGCCCGCTGCGTCTCAACAGGCCTCCTTGGCTTGGCTTGGCATCTTGCACATCATCAGGATCTGCTTCAAGGCTTTCTGAACGTCCTCATCCATCTGACCCTGAGAACACACAGCACCAGTTCAGGACACACCATTTGACTTTTCAGAACGTGAAAATACGTACAGGTGGTGGTTCACCATGTTCAGTCACCAAAGGTTTTTGTCTGCCTTGCCTTTGTCAGGCTGGAGTCTGAAGAAGAGCCAATCAACCTTTAGAAAAGTGAGGAGCTCTGGGAGACAGGTGAGTAATTTCCTCCATAAAAATGTCAAATCATTAATGACTTCCAGCATTATGTCCATCAGATAAATGTCTGATTGTGTATTTTATAGTCGCAGGTTATCCACATCCTTTAACAGAAACAGATGTTTGTCTAGTGTGGATTTGGATGGACGTGACTGCAGCTGAATGGAAACAAACCTCCTAAAGCAGAGTCCGAACGCAACTGGATTTATACAGAAGTCCAATGAAAACCATTGGTGTCTACATTCAGACGGCAAAGTGCACTTTGTGTTCATGACGATCTCTCCAAAGGGTCGGGGCTCGTTCTCTTCCTTACCAGATATGGAGGTAACTGTTCCTACATGTGTGAATTTTAGTACAAACATCCCTTTTATGTCACAGATCAACAAGCACAAGGTCACTTAGTTGATTACGTTTAAACTGAAAAAGCAGTAACACGTTCACTGGTACCGTGTACAGCTCAGCTGACTGTCAGAACCAGACAAATTATCTAATACTTTTTTCTTTCTGAGAGACATTGTGGACATCGTTACAAGAAAAACGTAAAGTTTGGAGAAAGACGTCAGGTTGACACTAAGTATGTTATTGGGTCACATAATCAGCATCGTGTTCCAATGTGAAGTCAATGTGTCCAGTTTTGTCTGTAGTCAGTTCCAAACCAGTGCATCAAGGCATAGATGTGTGTTATGGGTAGAGACCAATAAAACTAAACAAAAAACACCTGATCAAAGCATCAGCTGAAAACATTTGGTGACCAAAGCACAGTGTATGAGAAAGGTCTCACAACATGGTTTAATTTAGAAGCTTTTATATTTAAAATGGGACACTAACAAACTGGTTTGAAGAATAAGCTTCCACGTTAGCCTACCTCTGTCTTCTTAACAGCACTCCACCTAATCTAAAGTGCATATTTTTAAACCCTGTGCATGGCTGAATATCACAGATACAAACAAGAGAACTTTAAACATGTATTCAATGAATGGATTTGATTCAACTGTACCTGCACAGCGTAGAGGAGGTGCATCCTGTAGACAGAAACGGTCTCATGGTGCTGCTTCTTGGACTCCTACAGAAAATCAACATGACATTAATACAAACTTAGTCACATTAAGCATAACAAACGTGGAATTTGATCATCCAGAGGTTTCACTGATGTGTTTTTAGTGTTTGTTCTGTTTTTAATACATATGCTGAGCAGGATTTCTTACAGCTAACTGGTACTGCAGCTGTTTGATTTGTTGCTGCATGGTCTCCAGCTGCTGGTTTTGCTGTTGTCTCTTGGACGGGGACCCAGAGCTGTACGAGAGCTGAGACAGGCTGTTTAAGGCGTCCTTCAACTTCCCCACCTCACGAGACAGGTCGTCTATCTGAGCGGCCGCACACAAAACACACGGTTAGAGTCTGTTTAGTTTAGAGAAGTTCAGTTAAAGTCTCATTTCCTCCAGTGTGATGCCTCTACATTGACTGACCCGCTTGTTCTTCTCTCTCTCTGAGGCCACATGATTCTCCACCAGCTGTTTGAGTTGACTCACAGCGTCCTGGGACTCAGTGAGTCTGGAGGTCAGGGTCTGGTTCTCCTTCTCTCTGGACATCACCAGCTCCTGCAGGGCTTCACGCTCAGCTCGATTGTCTCGAGCCTGATGAACACAAGAGAACATGAGATAAAAGCTCCTGCTCCTTAAATGTCTTCTGTAGTCCAGACCAGCTTCTTTTAGCTAAGGTGAAACTCTGTCTACAAGCCAGTTAGAGCATGTGCTCCTTATGTTTGTTAGCTCTCCACTGCATTACTGCTGTCCCCTGTACTACAGGTTGGACCAGTCCTCCATGCACCGGCTGCAGATGGTCCAAAATGTGGCAGATTTGAAGTAAATGTTTGTAAGTGCCTGAATGGTTTGGTTTGCGCCGGTGTACGCTGGCTGGGGAAACATAACACTCAAATCACCAGGTTTTAGGCGTACCAAGACCCCGTCTAAAGGCTAAAGGTGACAGAGCCTTTTCTGTGGCAGGTCTGAGGTTCTGGAAAACAACAAATGACATGTGCACAGTCCAATGAGCACTTTAACTCTCCCTTAGCTTTTAATACAAGTGTGTGATATTTATTTATTTTATCTGTAGCCCCTGGCCAGTGTTTTAGATGTTCTTATCCTATTTTATTTTGTATCCGTTTTAGTGTATTTTTATTCCTATTTTTACATCATTTTGTGTATTTTACTCATAGACACACCGCATTGTTTGAAATGTGTATATAACGCTGACTTTGACTTCCCTGAGGATGTCTTTTTCCTTATTTTTACCCATTTTATTGTACATATTGTAAAGCTCCTTGAGGTGGATTCGTAAGTTTGAGATATAAAATGGTGCTTGAAAACTACACTTGATCTAAACAATGAGTCGAACTGACAAAGAAACAACATTATTTGTGGTCAGGGGTTAGAATTTAAGTTCTGTGCTAATTTGTTAAACATCGATTTAGTCCTGATGTTGAAACATTCCTGAAAAAATTGCTGAAATTTGTGGTATGACATCCCAAAAATGCCACATCTCCACTCCAAGTATCCCCAATTTTTTTCCTTGACAAGTGAAGGTGATGTAAAGGTCTTCATTTAGTAATTACATATTTATATTTAACAAAATCAAAGACATTAACTTTTGTTTCCAATGTTGCTGTGATGTCTTTCTCCATCTCTCTCTCACCTGTTGCCATGCGTCAGCTGCCTCCAGAGCCATCTCGTCCTGCTTCCTGAGGGCCCCCTGGAGGAGCTGCGTCAGGTGGCTCACCTCTCCGTCCAGTTGCTCTTTCATCGTGTCATGTTCTTGACGGGACACTGAATCAGCCGGAGTGGCATTTTTCTCTGTTGACAGTCTGAACCAAACAGTAATACATTAAGAACTTAAGATGCTAGATATGTTCTCCACACATTTTATACTGAGGAAGTTTTATATGATGGATAGGTTTTTCTGTTTTTTCGTCACCTGTTGTGCAGGGCATCCACCTGCAGCGCCTTCTGTTGGAGCTGTTCTTTCAGGGTTTCTGACTGCGTTTCCAGCTCTTTGATGGCGTTTCCCAGAGATGCCACTACCTGAGTGTGATCAGTGAGGGACACAGAGCTCTGCGTCTGCTCCTCTGCTTCCTGTCTGAGCTGTGCAATGAGCTGCTGAGCGGCTGCGTACTTCTTCTCAGTCTCTGATAGTGTTGTCTGCAGCTCGTCTGCTCTGCTTTTAAGCGCCTGCAGCTGTTGTTGCTGCTGTTGCTCTGATGTTGGCGACGAGGCCGAGCTGCCCTCAGACAGCTGTTTCTGTACTGCACTAAGCTGACTCTTTGTTTCACTGTAGGAGTGTGACAGTTCCAGTAAGCGGCGCTGCAGCCCAGCAATCACCTCATTCAGCTCAGCCTTCATTTCTTCAAAATCTTTGGCTGCAGCTTCCACAGGAACTGTTCCCCTCAGAGCCTCCTGAAGAACAGTAGGAAAACATGAATACAAACTAATGTCAATGTGTCAGATGAAGTGTGTTAATTATAATGTGTACATTTATATTTTGGACTGTGTCTTTCTCCATTTTATGGCTGTAGTAAAATTTAATGGACAGCTATGATACTAATGAGGATTCATTAAGTACGCTCAGTGAAGACAGAGAAAGCACATCAGATTATTTTTTGTGGATGTTTTGAAGCAGATGGTAGCACTTAGTGTTGAAATATTTGCACATTAACATGTTTATTTTTGTATGAGGGAAAGTGGAATAACAACCCACTTGGATTTTCCATGACATGAATTTTGGGTAAATGTGGCGACATAAATTTTGTGGTTCTGACATAAGTTGGAGCACAGCATGTGCTATTAACAGAATGGTATTTCTCATCAGTCTGGACACTCACGTTAGTGCAATGGTTATAGTTTTAGTTGTTATTGTGAACGACCCTTAAGATGTGGGGAAGACAAAGGGGTAGTCTGTGCTGTAGAGACATGACTGGCACAGTGACTGACCTCCAAACGTACCGCCTACTGAAGCTTTAAGACTCTGCATTCATGTGAACATGTACCTGCAGCATCCTGATCTCCTCCTGCGCCTCCTTGTACAGCTCCTCAATCTTGGCTGTCCTCTGTTCTCTTTCTTTTCCAGTCCGTCTCTCCTCCTCGGTCCTCCTCAGCGTCTCCTCCAGCAGCTGGATTTGTTGAGCTGCTTTCTCCTGTTCTGTTCCAGCTTGCAGGAGCTGAGCCTTTAGCTGCTTTACTTCTTGGTCAAGTATTGAAGTACGTCTCTGAACTTCCTGTTTCTCTGTCGGGCCATCTCCTCCTCTTCCTATCAGGGCTCTCAGCTCCTCCACCTCCTCGACCGCTTGGTGGTATCGCTCCTGAGTGTCTGTCAGCTTTGCTTGAAGCTCTGCTAGACTCTCCATCAACTCTGCCTCTCTATCTTTCTCCCTTGTGCCTTCATCATCATCTCTCTCTCTGCCTCGCTCAGGTTTCAGCTGAGCCTGAAGTGAGCGGTTTTCCTTCCTCGTTTCGAGCAGTTTTATCTGAACGCTCTCCAAAGCCTGTCTCAGCAGTCGGATCTCCTCTTTGCTTCCTCCTCTCTCCCCTGGACTCTCCTCCTCTTCACCTCTGTCCTCTTGTTTAACAGACCCATCTCTGTCCACAGGAGAGGTGGCAAACTCAAACTCATCCTGAGTGGAGTGGAAGGAGGAATTAGAAGTCATGCTGTTTGGACGACTCGTCTCCTTGAGGTCCTCGCTGTCTTGGCAGGACGGATGTTTCTATCCGGTAAGAAGGAAAGATGGAAACTGAAGAGTAATTCCTATTACATATTACAATGATTGTAAATTAAAATTGATACATGAAACTATCTCAAAACACCTCAGCCACTTTGCACAAAAAATAATCAAATGTATATGAAACAAATGGAGTAATGTTAGTACAAAAACAGTACGGGACAGTATGAAAAATGCAATCACAGAAAGCAGTGATTTCTAAATGCATTTTATTTTCCTCATTCTGTCTACAATTAACTTCACTGTATGTAAATATACATCCACTCCACACACCCAATGTCATTTGGACCTGTAGTGTATTCCAAATAAAGTCAGGACACAGGAAATATAAGACCAGTAATGAGCTAAAACCTATGAATAAACTTTGAATACTGATGTGAAATATTGGATGTCAGGAGATTGAGATAATGATTTAGTACAAAACCAGCATCCAGAAGAGGCCTAGTCCTTCAGGAGCAAAGATACAAAGACATTTAGACACAGTCCCTTCTGTCAAGACTGTAATGATTAATAAGTGCACACAGAAATCACTGTATTCTTTTTCCAATATGCATTTTCTATACCATCCTGTGTTCTTATTTTCAGATGCTGTACACAAGACCAGCATACATTAAACTACCATAAACCTTATTTGTTTTATACATAGTTACTTACATGTGCTTACCCCAAACTCCTCAGATGTTTTCAGGTGGTTTGATACTAATTGTAAACTTAACAATTTCTAAGTTTGTTCATTTAAAAGCTTCTGTGACTAAGTAGTAAACACCACTAAATCTGTAAATGCTGTGGTTTATTGTTCTTCACAGTCTCCATAATATAATGAACAGATTCACTTTCTTATTGAGAAAATATGTAGCAGTGTCTTTACTCCTACTATAACCTGGCCTTCTTCTTGACTATGTCGATAATTGTCTACATTTCACTGAACATGAATTGGTGCATGACTTACTTTGCTTTTGCCTTTAAGTTGCTGGTTTTCCAGAGTGAGTGCAGTAATTTTAGCTTGCAGAGCAGAAACCAAAGCTGAAGATGCAGTAAAACTGTGCTCGACCTGTCAACACATACACATACATTCAGACGCAGAGGCACACAAAAGGCAGAAAAGCATGTTCAGGACCACTAGCTACCTTCTGAAAAACAAAACGAGTCGTGACATGTCTTACAAATAGGTTAGACCTCTGCAAGAATGCATAGGGTGAAAAAGTTCAGCACTTGTCACAGTAAAGCAATAATCCTCGAAAAACAGCCTTAGCAAAATAGTGTTACTTTCATGTTTCAACAATGATAAAGACTTTTTGCAACCAGGTAAAAGTTTAAGACAAGTCAAAGCCAAAATGAACATAGAAAAATGTGTAACAAGTCTACTTGTTGAATGTAGAAAAACCTGTTTGAATTGAGTAAATTATAACTTTATAAAACATTCAGACACCTAAAAAGCAAAGAATTAAATGTTCAAATGTGTCCTTTATACTATACAGTGTTGTAATGCTCTATGTTTCAAGTCTATGCAGATATAAAATGAAGAAGCGTGTTTTACTCATTATTCACCTTCGTGTCTGCTTCAGCCACCGTTTGCTCCACTGTCTGCTTCAAGTCTTCGATCGTCTCCAGTAACATGTTTCTCTCCTCCTGCAGCTCTCTCTGTGCCATTCTTCGAACCTCATCCTCCTTTAACATGAGGAAGGGGAGGAGAGAGGAGTGGGAGGAGTGAAGACCAAACGATGGGTGAGTGGGAGAAAGATTTATGAGCATTAGTATGTCGGTGAGTTGAACACATGCCTTAAACCTCTCCAAGTTAATTACACGGAATGATTTGTGCCTCAGGTTATTATTCTAGAATGTGGCACACCAGCTCAGCTTTGTATAAAATCTTCATTACATTAATATTTTATATGTGAGAACAGACCTGGATGGAGAAACAGGTAAAGGCACTGTTTACTGCATCCGTAGTACTAGTCTGCATTTATAATGTCCATATATGTAGGATTTTATTGACAACTATCAGAGTATTGAGCTGTTAATACTGATACTGTGAATGAACTAAAAATTATTCATTGATGAGACAATATTTCACCTACCTATGATGATTTGATTTGTTGTTTGTAATTAGAATAGTTTTGTACTAATTATTTAATGAGCACTTTTTTGGCTGGAAAGTCAGTCTGGGACCTCATTGTTATTTTTCCTCAATCCGAGACATCCAGCCATCATCGCCAGTTTGTTGTACCTTAAGTCTTGTATATTTGTATTTTTTGTGTCCATGTTATGCTTCAAAACCAACTGCTCTCTTAGGACAAATTAAGTTAAATTATTCTTGCTGAATATTTTTCAGATTTATCTCCTTTCCTTTTAGCATAAATATGTAACAGAACGTTGTGTATCAATATTTTTTTTACCTTTTTCTTAAAGGACAATTCTAAACAAGTGGTGCCAGGCACAACAAACCCCGCCCCTCGCACATATTGTAGCTTATTTTGGCATCAATCCAGCTGATG
>JAPTGW010000005.1:8716143-8728369 GCA_029814545.1 Apogonichthyoides opercularis
ACGACTCTCCCTGGTGCTTACGTCCTATTATTAATTTATTATGCTGCAAATAATTACAATCACAGTGTCTATCACAGACAAGTTCAAGTAGTCAAAGGATGTTGCTGTTACATAACATTCTGTCTTTTAGTGTAACGGTTGAAGCAACGTAAATGCTGTTACCGTCCATGTAGATTGATTATAAATAATGGTTTTGAGTTTGTCACACCATAGAGAGATTTTTTATTAACCATGCAGCCAAACTAAAATCATTCTAAAGAAAATGTTTTTAAAAAAAAAATCAACAAATGTATAGGTTTCAGAATTCGGAAATGCTGAGGCATGTCCAATGAAGGCTTTGCAACCACTCAATCACAGTAAAGATGCAACATCTCTCAAGTGTCTAAGACGGCTATGACCTGAAAAATTACTGCTCTGTCTAGCAGCTTTCTTGGACTTGTTCAGCTATATATATTATAGATGTCAGAGCCAGAATCCACTTCAGAGCAGTGGTCGCTAGTGAGCATGGCTGTCTTTTCGCACTGGTCTATAGTGGTAGTGTAGTGAAAGAATATCTTCTGGCCCAAAAAATAAAACTAATGACAGGACACATACTCTTGTCAGTTTTTAGAATATAGGAGTTTTATATGTCCACAAGGGAACAGAGCCACATATAACATCAAATCTGGAAGCCAGAAATGTTTTGGCCAATCCACCAGTGAATACCTTTATTGATGGAAGCGGTTGCCATTTTGGAATCTGGCATCCAGTTGTAGTAAGACAGCTGTACAAGCATGGTAGTGACTCACGATCAAGACAACCACTGATGCTAATATGCTCTACTTTAGAACAGTATAGTATTTGAGGAGGGGTCATATTGAATTTAGCTCAAGTGAGTCATCAAGCATAGCCAAAAACCCTGAACCTTTTATTAAAAAAAAAACAGTTCCACACAACTCTACCATTTAGTAGTATGTAATCACAGTCTTTTCACATGTTTTCAGCAATGATTTTTTAAACAAATATGATGTGCTTACAGATTTGTAAATTACTTTGTGACAAATTGCATTAGACTGAGTTATCGTAATTCGTTATGAGGCAAATGTGAGTGGTCAGGCACAAAATTAGATGTTAACAGACATCTACATATTATCTACAGATATTGAAGATATGTGAAAATATAATGTAGAAATCTCCAAATGAAACACACAGCATTGTTTGAGTGAATCAGTTCTGCATTTACATACCACAGAGTTTGAGAGCACCATAACATCTTTAGTTAGTTAGCTTTTGTTTTGATCTAAGTAGTATTCAGAGTCATTTAAAAAGAATACACAAAAGAGGGAATAACAGATGACTTGGTGATCATCACATCGTCAGGTGAATGTTGATATCTAACTTGATTTTCTAGGTCAGTGCATTCAGTCATTGTTAAGTATATATAGAACATCACTCCCTATAGTGGCTATATAAAGTTGCACAAGCACGTTAACTCTATTGTGCATCAGTGTGCTACTAAAGAGTGATTTAAATCAAAACGCATATATAATGTCAGCAGAATAATGGACGGAATTCAGGTGATGGAGTAGTGAAGTGGTGTAATGATGTAGAGTGCAAAAGTAGCCTGCTGTTTCACAGAGGTACTGTTAAGGCAAAGAACAAATAAAGGAAACGTATATGTTTTATGAATGGAAAGCAAAAGTGTAAAGGAAAGGTGAAAGGCACAGGTGTTCTTTTAGTTACCTTGTTATGGTTTATGAATGAGGCATGCAGGTGTGTGTGTCACTGCTGCAAGGCTTGCATTTCAAGAGGTATCGAATGGTGGATTGGATTAGGTGTTTCAGAATAAACAGAATAAACCTGCTGGGAACAGGAAGACAAATAACAGCAACCAAGTATATTTCCATTTATGGGCCACTTAACCAGTACCCATTTACATGCTAACTATCTAAAGCCAGAAAAACAGCATATTGACAACAGCGAAGAAGGATAATAGCTGCAAAAGTATCCTGGAGACAAACAGGTTGACCCATAGTGGATTTTCAAAAGCTGATGTAATTACAATAGTTTAGAGAAGGGAAAGACTGAAAGGCAATTGAAGACTCAGTACACATTAGTGTTTTAGGGTCAACTGGCAAATAATTCCATAATTACCTCATGGTTTATTGTAATTCAGGTGGTCAGAAAGGACACTAGATGTCTTTTACCGTTATTTTCACTCTCTAGAAAATGTGCCCCATTATGATAGGTTTTGATTTGAAGATTTTAAGGAGTCAGTTTTGTGGTAGACATGTTTATTTACATCAGCTGCGTTTTTGCTGCTGTATTCTATGGCTCTTCACAAAAGCAACAGGGCAGCTCCTGTAACCATGACATTTTGGCTTCATTTTTCCATAGCGGTATGAAAGCATATCAGCAGACTTTATATAATGTCTTTTGATTTAAATGGAAGAAGGAAAGACCTGCTGGTCTATATGCTCATATTCTGGTGTTTTTCCTGTGATTTCTGCCTCCTGCAGCTTTAATTGGCTGATATCACATTACCTCGACTTTGTGTGAGGAGCTGCAGAGCTCAACAATAAGGATTGCCCATAGCAAATGAAATGCCACGTCATGCTAGTAAACCTAGAAACTTGCTTGTCTGATTTGCATGCAGGAGGAAAGATTAAATTACAATGATTTTTTACAGAGTTGATGATGGAAGTACATACTGAGTGGGCTGTCTCCCTCCTGTTTCATCTATGTTGAGAATTACACATGCATGGTAGGGACTGGGCTATCACAAAGAAGATCCTACAGATGTTTATGAGGTAAAGCTCAAATGGGTTGTTAACTTTAGTGTTTTTTTTGTCATTTGACAACCACTAATAAATAAATTACTTCATTTGGGGACAAGTAAAAATGGGAAAGTAAATTTCTGACCCACTTGTCCAACTTGGCAAGTGGAAAAAAACATTCATGTTTAACATTCAGCCGTAACCAATATGTCAGGTTAGGTGAGCTTTGCACTGTAAAGGATAATTTATGAAACAGTATCTGCAACAACAGGACCTTTTATTTTGAATCTGATAGCAGTTTCTGTCTGTATCCAGTTACCTTATGAAAATGTTTACCCATGTTACCTATTACAATGCACATTAAGTCAAAGGAAACCTATGCACCTTTGAAAAAAATATATGTTGCCATTACACATTTTATAGCAAGTCTCCTTTACAGTTAACCTGGGAAAACATATAAACTTGTCTTTTAATTTTGAATTTTTGACACCCATGTGTAGAATATGACTTGTGCTGCTTTTACCGTTTAAACATTCACATTTAATAGTGATGACTGAGAAAACCGTATAGTCCGAAAAATGTGACTGTATGATGACTGTGTAGAAAAATTCCAACCTATATGGCGATGGCTTATTAAACCTACTGAACTAAGTGTCTTACCATCATTATTCATTTTTATAACAGCAGATTGCATTGTGCCATAACCCTATTATTATATAAATAAATGCAACTCGTGCAACGCAATCTCTGTCATACTGATGGACAGTTACATGATATAAAAACACATTTCACTAGTTATGCACCCTGAAGCAAATTAATGTGCAGTGAATGCACACAGAGGAAAACATCTCACACACCTTATGATCAGCTGCACTGTGTTTTCTTATCTAAAGGCAGCTGTTTTAGTGGCTTGAAGGAAGGTTTCTTCTTGACTCTGACTGACTTTCTCCCGGCTGCCTGACAAAAAGAGGTTAGTGAAGACTAAAGACTGTCTGGTCAGTGTCCGTATTCAATGACAGAGCCTTAGTGGAATCTCACAAAATTATTTTTGCAATAAAATGCTAAACCCTTGGGAGTTAAATGCTAACTAATCCCCAAATCTGTACTAAGTCTTGCTATTATGTCAAGAGTAAGCAATAAATGGAAAACGGTGATCAAACCTTTGCCTTTGTCAGATATTGATGAGCTCTGTGGTTGTCAAGACTAACAATATAAAAACAAACTGTGGCTCAAAAGACAATGGTGCGTATAGAAAACAACAAGAAAGAAAAAGCAGCTTTGTGAATGTCCAGGGACAGACCGTCTATCCAAACAAAGAAGGTCTCTAAGTGAGACAATAGGCTGTGCAAGAGACATTATTAATTTATGAGATTCCACAGAGGCTGCGAACAAGCAATGCATTAGTAAGAAAATCTGAGGTGATCAATAGGCATGCTCTCCTCAAGTACTGTCGTCGTTTACAGCTTATGTAGTCACAACAAGGTCACACAGAAGATTGCATTTTCATAAGTTTTACAAAACTCTAAAAGCAGGTTTGAGCAACAGTTGATTTGGTTGGTTTGAGACATGGAAAGCTTTAATCCCTGATGACGGCATATATAACAGAAAATCTGGTAAACGGATGTCAGGGTCTAATAATCCTCTTTCGGATAGACATGATTGTTGGCATTGCTCCACACAGGGCAGTGATTTGAAATGTGCTGAGGTAGATCAGGCTAAAAAGAAACATCAAAACTACTGATTTACATGACAATGAAATAAAATACTGAAAATGCAGTAGAGTAGATCAGTGTGTAGTGACAGATCAGAGAGATATTCAGAAGTTGGTAGAGCTTCCAACCTGCTCCAAAGAATCCAATCAGATTTTAACCATAACACACCTGCTCTAAGTTTAATGGTATTTCCATGGACGTTAGCATTTTCTGTGAAAATTTCAGTGACACTGTTGACATTTGAAACAAGCACTATCAGATTATCATCTGAAGCTGCAAAAACCATAAACAACAGATTGACATATGAAAATACTGGTTTTAACGTCATATTAGTGTGCCTCATTAAAAATAGAATGATACCTGTGGCAGGTTATGGTTGAACTTTAGTACTCATTGGCTGGTCAGTAACAAAACAGTAAAGTGTAGAGACTGTTTTCATATGGTTTTAAATATCAGAAGCAGAAAGGTTCTGGCAGCTTTTGACTTTTAGCAGGACACTGTGACCTTATAGGCTTGTGAAGCAGTTTTGAAACTTTAAAACCACCCAGAAAATGTGCTATTGTTTTGTGACTGGTGCACTGCTGTGATTATAGTTAGATTGTAGTGCAGCCATGATTAGATTCATTTAAAATCTACTTATCTTTAATTTTTACCTTTATTTCTAAAGAAAAAGTCTTTAATGGATTGAAGACATGCGGCTTTAATCTAAGCAGTACTAGACTAAATGTGGACCATTACATCTTAATGGGCTACACATGACACAGATCAAGTCTTGAAATGACCAGGAAGGCTCAAACACACTTACTGTAGCTACTTTGGACTTCAGATACCAACAGAATATTTTAACAGAATCCCATAGAAAAGTGCATGGTTTTCATTTGCTTATATGCTTGAAGAATGAGCGTGGCCTGAACAGTCTCATTTTTGATGCTGTATTTGGTGTTGAATTGAATTGCATCCCATGTTTGTGATATTTTTACCATTTACATACCATGCATGACAAAACCTAACTTTTGCAGCCTTTCACTGTCTGCAGTTCTGATCCAGATCAGGTTAGATGACTAGATGAACCATTTCTTACCATTCAAAAGGCTTAACGGGAACTTTTGTGTCAGTATCATGTTGGTAAAAAACTAATCTTAGCTTTATTAATCTGAAAAAAGTATATTAGATTTTAATAGGCTTTTTGGAAAAATGAAGTATTTTAAAGGCAAGACCTCAGAGAATATTCAGGAGAGATAAAGCTAGTTAAACTATTAAAAACATGTATGAATATTATTATCTGTCTTTTTTGTTTGTAGCCCAGATGCATTTTGCACATGCCTGCTGGCTCCAGTGTGAACTGATCAGTGATCAGATCTCCTACTTGAAAGCAGATCAGACATATTACCAGTCTGGCAAATTTTCCATGAATTTGTACATTGCCAGCTAACATATAGCAAGACTTTCTGATAAGGTACCGTGTGTCTCACCATTTCACAGATTCTGATCTTTATCTGTTGAAAATTCTTTTGACAACCTTATAGAATCACGTGTAAACACATTAAAAAGAAAGGCTCTCCATCAGTATATGCTTGATAATGCCTGTCACTACACAATTTGTATTAAGTTACTACATCCTTAATAAGAATCTTCTTTCTAAGGGGGTAGATGTTTTGTTCCAATTTGCAGTTAAAATATCATTGACTAGAATCAACAGTTTTTCATCACTGATTCATTTCTTTACTGATATTGAAATGAAATACACGCAAAATCAAAAAATTAAATGTGTTGAATTAATGTGTTTCTAACTTGTCAAAGAGGCAGCTGTTAATCATAGGTGAGTATTCTGTATAGTACTGGAGTAAATGCTTTTTATGTGGATCTCATAGACTGAATATGCCATAACTATAACAGTGTGGAATCTAGGACAAAAAGCAGACAGTCAATTTCATGCTTCTAGCAGCCCAGCGATAGATCAATGTCACCCCAATGCCAGTTGCAACACAGATTCAGCAGATAACATCGTATCATGTGATGTCTCTGAAATATACACTGTGTTGTTGCTATTAACAAGTCACAAATTCTATGGTAAAGCTGCTTTACTGCATGTCCGAGTCGAAGCAAATAAATGAAGTATTCCAAATCAGATAGTCGACTTCTATGTGATGAGTCAGAGCTTTGTGGTCAGCCCAGTCTACGTCAGAATCATATGAGATGTAGGTTGCAGACAGAGCGATCTTCAGTCATCACTTGTGCCTGTTTATGTTAGACCATTTGATCCTTAAAGAACTGAATAAACATGCTTGGCCTTTTTTTAATTTTAGAAATTTTTATCTATTCTTGATGATTGTTCCATCTAAACATTGAAAAACTACAGTGGCAGCTATTCGAAATTAGGATTAAAATACAGTGAGTTATGCTTTGTGTTTCTTTATAATGGTGTCTGACAGCTCCTAATAGCAAAATCTTATTTCAGGTGGATCCACAGAATCTATTTTTGTCCCAGGTGAAGCAATAGTTCTTTCAGCTATTTTAATCTATATTGTATCTACGGTAAATGAGCATCTGAGGCTTATTTGTTGAACTTAGAGATAACAAAGCCAGTTTGACTTTTGGCTAAGTATGTTGAAGCTGTCTAGACTTTTATCTCTTCGTTTACCGAAAGCCTAATGTTTGACCTAGTTGTCAAAAAGGTAAAAATGGCTCAGAACATCATTTCCAGTATGACCAATAAATTGTTTGAAGATAATTTTGTCTTTCAGTAGTCAACTGACTGCCTTAGCAAGAACGAATATCTCTACATGTGTCATTCAAACATGATATTTTCGAGTCTGGGCATAATTTTCAGTTCTCACAATTGTTTATTCAACGTTTCGTGTTATCACTTCCTGATTGCTGTCCCAGTGGGGACTTCAGAGAAAGATGCCTGTATACTGTACACATCTGAGGGCACTACTCATTCATTATAGAAAACAATGGTGGGCAGTGTTCTTGTTTCTACTCCCCCAAAACAGTGGGCTGTTTAGAGGGTGGAGATAGACTGGGGGTGAGGTCTCTGTATGCTAGATGCTTTTTCGTGATAATGCTCTGTTTAACGTTCCTGATCTCAATGGCTGTGTTCCCCCTTCTTCAATCCAGCGGGTCACACTGAGTCACAAGGCCAGCCAGTGATGACAATGGCATGTTTGTGCACAGGCTGAGCTATTGGTAGGCTGTCTGATGTGAAAGGATAAGATGGCACAAGGTGGACAGTGAAGTGTGTGCATTGGTGTACATGCAGCTGTGAGTGCATGTGTCAGTCTTTTAGGCAGAAGGAAAAGCGTTGTTTTTTTTTTTCTTTTCGTAGTTTGGTAAAGAGTTTTGTACGGTGTCACATTGATCAAAACAGTTCAGTGTAGCACTAAAAGCATCCCAATCTACATACAAAAACTCACCAGAACATAATATTCCTTTGGGTCATGTCAAATAATACAGATTGCCGATTGCTTTTTGTAACAGAAGGAAATTGTGGGTAACGGACTTGTTCAGGCTTATACAACCCACAGCCATTATCTGTAGTGAGTGATTTGATAAGTAAAACAGGAAAATGAAAAATATTCCACACTGCTGCAAATGCAAGAATATCAGACATATAGGGCCATACTACTAAGACATACACCAAACTATAAAAATTAATCACTTATAAACTATATGTTACAACTTCACACTAGTTACAGCTAATAATAAATTAAAAAGTTCTGTCTCCCAATTACAGGTAATCTTCCTGCATTTCCAAGCCTGAGAAAATTGTCAGAACATTTTACTGTACTGTGTTTACCAGATGAATGTGTCTGGAGAAGAGGGACATATGAGCACAGATAATTAAAAAATATGAGATGTGAGAAAATGTCACCTGTTCAAGCAGAGAAAGGCACCAATACAGCATGTTAAACATGAAACATCTAACTGGAAATCAACACGGAGTTCTCTTCAGCAGCACAATACATGTTATTTTATTCTAATATTTAATGCAGAAGCTTAATGTTCAAAGCAGAAAGAAAGCCTGCAAGTGATAAGAGAAACTGGAGAAGTAATTGACATTCAACACCCTGCAAGTGTATAATGTCAGCATATTGGAGCCAAAAATACATTTCATATGTTTGGGATCAATGTTGCATTTACAAATCCAGTTCACATCTTGACTGGGACTGATTTTTCAGATTTAGGCAATAAAAGCCCTGTCTTATGGGCTGTGGTTTGGTTTTAATATTACTAAACAAATTGGTTTTAATTTTTAAGATTTTTCAAGGGGTCCAGTGTCCCTTAACCAAGTTCTATCCCTCTTAAGATGGTTTAATGCATTAAAACTTTAAAATGTACATTTTGGGATTGATTGTTTTTATCAGCTGATATGAATGATAAATGTCAATGGTTTTTTTGTACTGAATGATAGTTGAAGGCACTTAATTATGGTTTGAACTGCTCTTTATAGTCAGAATATGATAAGGACTTAAGAACTTTCTAGCAATAAAATATTCAACCATAGTAAGATATCTTTCAGTATTAACATATGTGTTGTTAAAGCAAACAAAAAAAAAACATATTTCATAGAGTGTTAACTCAATACTCAACATGTAAACAAAGCAAGTCCAAATAAAGAATATATATCATCGCAAGTACAATCGCAGGGATAAAAACTTAATGAAATAATTATTGTTATTATTTTAGTAGGCAAACAGCAATCTAAAAACTACGATGTGAAATGTGTTTTGGATCACAAACATTGTGATGATATGAGGGATGGGCTTTTTAATTACTTTTCAAAGCTGAATAATCAAACCAATTTAGTCAATTAGTCGTGATGTCATTGTTAACATATGTGCTCCACCCAAACCAAAATAATAATAATAATAAATACTGACCAACTAAAGGATGTGCTAACCACAAATATACCATTAAATTTTTTAATATACTTCAAACATTTTTTTTTCCAAGACTACATTCAACATATGCAGAAAGCAGACAGAAACAGAACCATAAAGGTCTGTTCTGTGTTTTTATGTAGTAAAACAAATCTCCTCCCACCCCCACCCAAAATAAAAAGTCAACCCTTGAAAAAATGTCTCTGCTGTCCTTTTCATTTTTACTAATCAACTAATCAATTATTCATATACATTTCTAGATCATATGCATATTTGGTTTGCAGAAAAGTACAATAGCAACACTTTTTTTTTCTGGTGATAGCTGGCATGCACCACCAGCAACACTTCACTGAGAAGTGTTGGAAAAATCATTCCTGCTAATCCTTGTTATAGCAAACAAATTGTTCTGCTATCAGCTTTGACGTTGTTATATTCCAAAAACCTGCAGAAATACATGCTGCAACCTAGTACGGTGTGCCTTGAGGCATATGTACACAGACCCTGTCCATTTCTTTCAGCACAGACCAACACCCCTCATCAGTGGGTAGTAGGCTGCTATAGCACTCCCTCATCATCCCCCTCCCTTTCTACCACCTCCTTGTTGTCATATGACCGCTGTTATGTGTGTGCAATGGAACACAAAGTTGCTCTGTTAGTCCCCTCTGCTCTGCCCCCTCAGATTTGAGTGCTGCAAGGAAGGCCCTCTCACTAGCCGGCCTCAGGAAAACAGACAGGCCCCTGTGTCTGACTACCAGCAAAGATTAGAAAGGAGAGCAAAGAGAAAGAGAGGGGTGAATTGAGCTGATGTTGTTTTATGTAACATCAAAAACATAACCTAAGCCTCACTCATTCACAGTGCCCCGCCCTGTGATTTTGGTTTGATTCCCCTGACAGCCTTCCTCGCTTATGCTTTACCGTTCAGTAATTTATTAGTACCTTCAACGTCTTCAGTGCCTGTCCACAAGTAATGGCTGCCAAACAATGTCTTACAGCTGTTTGTGTAGGGATGACACTCTGCCCCAGTACCTGGCAAGGATTAAAAACCCAAAACAAACACAAGTGCTGAGCCAGCTGAATCCAAACAAAGCCCTGTCTGAACATACAGAATGACAAAGCAACTGTCTTTTAAGGACACACATTTACAGAACAGACTATTGTATTACTTTAGTGTGTTTAAAATTTAAATTTAATGCTAATTTTCAGAGCTGATAAAATCAAGTGTACACCAGTTATGTGGTAATTCTGTGACTCTTTCTCGAGCAGCTAAGTGAAATTTTAGATTCATAACTGTATTAAGTAGACTGCCCAGAGAACTATACTTACCCCCTTCACTCTCAACTGTAAAAAACGTGTGTGTTTAATTGTCCAGGTAGGTGGTCTACTCACCCGCGAGGCTAAAGATGTCTAAAATTGCGCTGGACCAGGACGTTGGCCTTCTCAGTGCAAAACCTGGTACCTTAACAGCGTCTGTCACTTTAAAACCAAGTCTGTCCTTCCTGTCCCCTGCCATTATGTCACCCGGCGGTGTGGATGTAGCGAGTAACAGAAGACATGGAAGGAGGTCAACTCAGCATAGGTTTTGTCACAGTATTGCTCTTGTTTTTATATGCATACAGGTCACATGAATGCCAGTATACCATGACCTACCATTTCAAAAACAGAATAAATCTGTGGCTGTTAATGCAGAGCTGGTTTGCAAGTTTTATGCTTCATTTGATGTGGAGTTCACTGGTTTTTGGTTTCAGCTTATAAAAACCCACTCATTTCACATTATGTACAAACATTGTGTGAAAGACTTTTGTCCAATATCGGTACCTGTCCTGTGTGAGGAACATGATGGAGAAGCCGATTAATCATGTGTACTTCACACTAGACCTCCTCCATCATTTTAAAGCCAAGTTCATCTGCAACCTTTGACATGTTGCTGAGACATGTTGCTCAAAGAAAGAGAACATTTTGCAGCTTAAATGAAAAGATGATTCAGATGTCAGCTCAGATTGCAAGGCTCATTAGAGCTTTTGTCCAAGTGAATGAGTCCTTGGTTCGTCTTCCCAGTAAAACCACCCAGTGAGTGAGAATGTATTAGTAGATATTGAGAGAAGAACATGATCACAACTTGACAAAATGATCAAAGACTCTGACTCTAAGACGTGCAAGTAATTCTGATTTGGTTGATATTGCCCCAGTCCACTTCCTGCTGATAACTGACAGCAACATGACACTCTTGTGATCATGGAGAAGTAAGAGTCTAGTTACCACTTGTTTTGCAGCTCAGACAATTTAAAACTTTAATAAAAACCAATATTAGATTGACTCTAATAACATCAGTTCACTCTGCATTTTCTGTAATTTTCTGACGTGGAAAATGGCCCTTCTCATTCAAGGAATGTACTTTTTGTAATTTGGATACAATATAATCAGCTTGTACCGCTAAAGACTTATCACAAACTGTAAGCATCAAACTATGACAGGACTAGATATCCCCATTTGCTTTTTTCTTCTTTCCAACAAATTGGGCACTGGGTATTGGGAGATTGGTAACTATCATTGTAATATCCCTGAACCAGTTTGCATCACTACTCATGGAATTTATCCACCATTTTTGCTTTAGTTCACAGATGTCTGAAGGCCTCAGTATGAGCCACTGCCGGTGGATCTATCACATACACACACACACACACACACATTCTTTCTGTGTCACATGTTCTGAAATGCGCTGGCTTTCTACCACCATAAAAAATTATCACAGTCTTTCCCCCTCTCTGTCATCCAATCTGTTCCAAATCTTCTCTTTCCTTCTTTCTCTCTCCTGCTCTCTGCTGCATCAACCTCCGCCCCTCTGCCCCATCTGCCTCCCTACTGTTAAACCCCCCCA
>JAPTGW010000005.1:8945430-8956903 GCA_029814545.1 Apogonichthyoides opercularis
GTGGGCCTTCATCAGGACTAGTATAAGATGGCCGCCCATATGTATCCTCCTATATAAAGGGAGAGGTCACGTGACTGAAATAACAATTTAGGGCATTACAGGCACTATAAACTTTGGGCTGTGCAAAAAAGTAAGCCAGTGTTTATGTGACTTTGAGGTAAACGGCATGTCGGTTTTCTCCAGTGCATTTACTCAACATTATTATTTGAAGACAGAGTAAATGAAAATGTACATATTAGAGGAAGTCATTATGTGTAGTTTGGGTCCTTGTTAGACACCAGATTTCTGTTTTGGGTTTTTGAGCTGAAAAGGCTTAAGAACCACTGATGTGAAGAATAGTTCTACTCAGTATTACTTCTTCTTTCTCTGTCAGAGCTGATCAATCAGGAGCACATCTCTTATTAAACCTTCCTGTGAAACCATTCTCCTTTCATGTGTCTTCTTTGTAGGTATGCTGATGGCAGTTGACATCACACAGGAACGTGGCCTCAGTCATCTGGACTACAAGTACCTGGATGGGGCGCCCGTCTGTCGCTTTCCACTCTTTAACTTCTTACAACCTCTGCCGATGGACTGGATGTACCTGGTTTACATGGTCATGTTTCTTGGTGGGTCACACTCTTGTTTTATGTAGATGTTTTACACCTGTTCCACCTCTGTTTACAGAGGCTTGTGTAAGCTTCTATGACAGTGATCCAAGTTGCATGGAAGTCAGTGTGTGTGTCGGAGATGAAAGGGAATCTATTAAACATGAAATTTAGTGTTTTAGCTTTCATCTTTGAAACTAACTAATGCAAAAATCTCACAATTTTAAGTCTGCGCTTAAACAAAGTTGTGTGTCATGTTTTCATCGTAGGGGCTGTTGGCATCATGCTTGGGTGTTTCTACCGACTTTCCTGCCTTATGTTCATATCAACTTACTGGTACATCTTCTTTCTGGATAAAACTGTCTGGAACAATCACTCTTACCTCTATGGTCTCATTGGATTCCAGCTCACGCTCATGGATGGTAACAGATACTGGTAAGTAGATGTTTATAGGTTTGCCTATTTATACACCTCTGGGCAAGATTATGAGGTAGCTTCAAATGTCCAGACTTGAACCAAACTGAAAACCTCTGGAATGTGACGAGAAGAAGATGGACAGTCACATTCCATCAACCCAAACTGAGCTGCTCTCACTTTATAACTTATAATTAGTGTAAAAATGGTATAAGACGTTAATATATCTTTAGTAGAAAAAGTGAACGTGAACTCATATTCATTTGATTGTCTGAAGAGTAGGACTATTATATTCTTATTTAAGAAGTACTACTGTCAGTAGTTTGTAGAAAAAGTTGATTTTAGTCACACATTTCCTAAACAGTAAAATCAATGGTCTGTATCCTGGCTTCCCCTAACTGTTTGAGACCCAAAACAGGTCACAGACCCATTTTTGCTGGGTCACCACTTGGCAGAGTAACATACATAGCTATACTTATGTGGTTGTCTGTGTATTTTAGTCTTTGAATTGTAAGAATTGCAGAAAGGTTTCAGTTATTTGGTGTTTAGTCTATTGTTAACCATCTAACATTACCCAACAGTGTTTGAAGTGGATGCGAACATCTTGCTGAGCAGTGCTGACATTCCCATAGCATTGTACCTAACGTGGATTAGGCAGCAAATTGCGTTTATTCAACATTGATTTGATGGTGCAAGAGTCAGTGAAAAATGTAGATATTTTGGCATTTCATGGTATTTTTTTTTTTTCCTTAAGAGACAACAAATATTTCTTTGATTCATTCAAAAATGAATGAATGATATATCGTATAAGTTTGGGCACCTGTGGTCTATTTAATGTGCTTTTTTTGTGCTCAGTGGAGTTAGAAATGTAATTTCTGGTCTTCATGTAGGTCCATTGATGGTTTGCGGAGACCCAGCATAAGAAACGCTCATGTGCCACTGTGGAACTACACATTGTTGAGGACACAGGTTAGTGCATCTGTAAACATATCATTTTCATTTTATCACTGTTCATGCACAAGGCCTGTGTACAGTCATTCTAATACTGACTATTTTCCAAAAGATATTTATTGTGTACTTCATCGCTGGGATTAAAAAGTTGGATGCTGACTGGGTAGAGGGGTACTCGATGTCGTACCTGGCGCATCATTGGCTTTTTGACCCCTTTAAGTATGTACCAACAAACAGTATTTCAGCTTCTAATCTCAGACTGTTGTATCTTAAATCTCTGACTGACAGTGCTCTGTTTTGCGTCTCTTAGATTTATTCTTCCTGTGGAGTTAGTGAGTGTGCTGGTGGTACATGGAGGTGGTCTTATTCTGGATCTGACAGCCGGATACCTGCTTTTCTTTGATGTCACAAGACCTTATGCATTTTTCTTTGTCTCCTACTTCCACTGTATGAACTCTCAGCTTTTCAGCATTGGTGAGTATGTTGTTATAAACACATTTAATGAAGTATGTTTTCTGTTGTGCCATTCTCTTACTTATTATAACTTATTTATTTATTTTTATATTATTATTATTTCTTATTCATTAACTTATCAAATAAATTATTGTGATAACTGCAATTATTCTGCATACTTGTGATAATTGCCTCTGTTCAGCTGTATAAAAATGACTAGATGAAACAAACACCATATTCTCATCACAGTTCCCACATATTTTCTACCATTGAGATTTGACTGGCACTTTTTTAATGAGTCTATTTGCACCCTCTTCATCTCAAGGCACTTTACTTTAATTTTTAGTTGTCGTTGTCCATAATTTCTTTGTATATTTCAGTAATAGGCTTATAGAGTTGGGTAATATATTGAATTAATTCATTTGGGTGTGTTAAAAATCTTTTAAAAAAATCTTAAAATGCAATAAGCAGTTTTTCTGGAGTCATTTCTTCAGCAAATATTAAATTGTAACCTGTGTGTTGTAATGTATTCATTGTGAGTTGTTTCTCCAATCATTGCCTCCCACTGGAGCTTGATTTTATGTAAAAGTGGTGTTGTTTTTAACACATAATGCACATTGACACCTTTCCAAGTGCTCTGAAGAAAATAATTCAGCATGTTTTGTCTTGAGTTTAGGTAGACAGAAAAAAAATCATGATTAGTCCAGAGATTTAATTTTAGTTTTTAAGGCTAGTAAGTGGTTCCTGTTCTTCATTAGTTGCACTGTATGTGTATAAATGACTATTGTTAGGCTCATACTAAACTGGTGTCATAAAATATACAGAAAGAAACATTAAATCACTCAAAATTCCAATTATGAAAAATGTCATTATCATAACAATCTAAAGAGTTTCATTGTTCGCAGGCATGTTTTCTTACACAATGCTGGCCACCAGTCCTCTCTTCTGCTATACTGACTGGCCAAGAAGATTCTTCAGCCATTTCCCAGAATTCCTCAGGGGAGTCCTGCCACTCATGTCGTCGGACATTCAGCCCAGTTCCTCCTGTGTTTACAGTGAGACCGAGAGCAGGAGCACTGCACACCAGGAGACCTCACCTACCACCAAATCATCCAAACTAAGACTTAAACACAAGCTACGAGCCATTTTTACCATAGTTTATATATTAGAACAGTTGTTCCTGCCGTACTCCCACTTCATCACACAGGTACATCTGCCTCAGTGGATGTTTTTGTCTCAGTTTACAACAGTTTTTAAGTTACACTTCATTTACTGAACCAATAGGATGATGCACTAAGTTTGCTGAGTACTTTTGGGCAGAGGTTGCACTATGCTGTCAACGAAGGCCTTTAATCCTCTCTGAGTCACATGACTGATACGGTAATTGCTTAATCTGAGTCAACACTGTCAGCAAACAGCAGTTTAGACTCGATTTGTCAGCAAATGGGTGGACGTCCTACAGAAACAGATACTCAGCGGCCACTTTCCATGTTTCCCTCTGCTCACTATCAATTTTAAGTTGTAATGTAGGTAAAAATTTAATAAAACCAACAGAAACAGCCAGAAATTAGGTGAAAAGAAAAGTAATTTTTAAGATAATCATGCCATCATCCTGATCAATATCTGTTTTTCTTAATGCAGGGTTACAACAACTGGACTAATGGCTTGTACGGCTACTCATGGGACATGATGGTTCACTCCCGCAGCCATCAACATGTTAAGATCACTTACAAAGATGGAGAAACGGGAGAAATCGGGTATTTGAACCCAGGGGTGAGTCAAAGGGAAAACACCAGCAGCGACATGTAAGCATTACGTTAAATCTATTTATTCAGCTCAGCAAACATTGCTAAAACAAGGTTGGCTAGGTGACAGCACATCAGCAGGAAACAAGGATGTGAAATAAATACAGATACTGAACACTTTCATAACATGATTATTGTATGTGTTTGTTGTAGGTTTTCACACAAAGCCGTCGTTGGAAAGACCATGGAGACATGCTCAAGCAGTACGCGAACTGTCTCAGTCAGCTGCTGCCTCGCTATAACATCTCTGATCCTGAAATTTACTTCGACATCTGGGTTTCCATCAATGAACGCTTTCAGCAAAGGTACAAGAGCTGTCACTTAAAAAAAACAAGCCACATATCACCACTATGATACACCAAAGCACTTGCACCACTATTTTGAAATACTAATTTAAATAAAAATTAAAATACATAGTATGTGTTTTCAGTCATGTATTGTTTATATGTAAATTTCACCTGTCTATCCTTCAAACATGTACATTTTTCTATGACTCTATTGTTAAAATCAGGCACTGACAAGTGTCATTTCCGCTGATAGTATGGACAGTGCATTTAGACCAGGGGTGAAGGTGGTGTGGGTGGATCGCATGGCATTCAAAAAATAGAAAATCAATGAAAAGGCTAAAACATCTCAATAATGCCACTCACACCGTAATTCGAACCCTGGCCTCTTGCATTGTAGCCAGTTGTGTTACCCACTGAGCTATCCAGTCACTTGTACACAGAGTAATAGTATTACTTATGGACCTATTCACTGATTCCATTTCTGAGAGGAGAATCTTGAGTCTTTTTGGGATGTGACGTTTACTCCTGTGGGTGGGGCTTGAGGCTCTCCTATCTCTTGTATTGGAGGGGGTCCACTGTGCACATGCCAGTTATAACAAGAGTGTATTATGGTAAACGGAGAGCCTTGGGCACAGATTTTTGCCCCAAATAGGAAACACATGACTTGACTGCTCACTAAACGGATGAAAACATTTTAAAACTACACTTAAATGCAGATTATACACAGTACTCAGGGGTTGTATCATATATAGCTCATTTTTTTAAATATTAATGTTTTTGTAAAAAAATTTTTAGGTGATTCCTATCATCTTATCTTCATGTTAGACAGGTGGGGTAGTGCTCTAGCACCCTCTATTGATGAGCCATCACTATTAGAATGTGTTAACTTGTGTGTCTCTCCTCAAAGGATCTTTGATCCGCGTGTGGACATCGTGAAAGCCGATTGGTCTCCTTTTAAAGCAAACCCTTGGCTGATGCCACTGCTGGTCGACCTGTCACCTTGGAGGACCAAGTTCATGGAGATTGAGGGCACTTTGGATAATCAGACAGAGATCGTCTTTATCGCAGATTTCCCAGGTTAAATCTTCTATGTTTAGACTGTAGTTATGTTTGTAGTCCATTTATACCAATCTCAATGATGGGTTGCCATTTTAATTTAATTAAATATAGGAAAATAATACATACAGTAATATGATGCCACAACAAAATAACATTCCAACTAAAGCAACAACTATCTTACAAAATCCAAATTAAACAGAATAAGAAACATTAGCCCAGACAGCCCTCTCCCCAGCCACTGTGTGGCCTAATGTTTCTTATTAGCGGTGGCTGCTGCCTCCATGACCCCGACCCGGATAAGCGGATGAAGATGAGTACAAGTACGAGTAAGAAACATTAGATTGACAGTAACACTACATTTACAAACTAACATATGTCTAAATATCAGCGACTGCATATTTACAGTCTTCTCTAGTTATTTTTTTCATTTCATATTGTGTTGTGCTTTTTTTCAATGTTTTGTGTCATGCATTGTTTCCATAAGAATTTGGCCTCTTGCTATAGCTTTTGTTTTGTTTTGGGTTTGACTATTTTTTAAAATTATTATATAAAACCCATAATACAACTATTACTATTTAAAAAAAAAAAAAAAAAAAACAAGGAAGGATTGACAGAATACCATCCTTCTGGGTTTGAAAGGATGTATTCAATATATAGTAAATATATATATTTTTAGGGTTTTCTTTTCCATGCGTTTCTGAGGTACATGAAAAAACATATAAGCTTTCAGAAGTTTCAAAGACATTTATTTGCAAATATCATATTTAGGCACAGGGTCATTTCATGTAACTGCCAAAATATTTAAATATATGGCAGCAAGCTTTGAATAGAACTATTTAACCCACTAGAATAATTGTGTTTATTACCTTGTCTTATTTTTCATTCAGAAAGCCTAAACTTAATGTTTAAAGTTATTAATGTATAAAATGAATGTTAAGTGGCTTTAGGCAGCCCTCAACATCAATCAGCTCAATTTAAAAAAATAAAAAAAGACAACTCCTCATCAAAAATGTACTTCGTAGGTCTCCACTTGGAAAACTATGTGAGTGAAGATCTGGGCAACGCCAGCATCCAGGTGCTGCAGGGTCAGGTCACTGTTGAAGTGGTTGAGGAGAAGAGGAACTACACACTGCAGCCTGGTGAGATGATGAAGGTACATCAATACACTCCTCACCATTCATACTGGACTGTTGAATGTGAACTCAAAACATTCACCATCATATGTTTTAATGTGTGTGCAGGTACCTGCCGGGGCTTACCATAAGGTGCACACAGTGTCAGAAGATCCTTCTTGTTACATGTATATTTATGTCAACACTACAGAGGCAGCGCTGCAGGAGAACTTCACCAAACTGTTGGAGATTCAGGAGAGAATTCGCAATGGAACAGGTGAAGACTGACTTTACCAGTAGGCAGAGCAAACGTGATTAAATTAGTGAATTATATCATTGTTCATATAAATGTTCATTTCAGGACCTTAAATTCTTTTTTCTTGATAGTTGTGAAATGTAAGGGCATCCAAAATAACTTGACATTGTCTTACCTGACAGAAACTGAGCCGCTTCCACCTGAACTGCAGCCTCTCGCTGCTGCAGAGGACGAAGTGTCAGAGGTCAACGCCACCGACCCAATTGTGCGACTGTTCCTGAAGCGGCAGAGACGCATGAAGGAGGTGAAGAAACGCAGGGAGGCCGGTGTGTTGGAGCGACTAGAACGCTTCGCTGTAAAAAAGTACTATACGATACGAAGGGGGTGAGTATCCTCTTTTATACACCATTGGTGCAATAGTTAATTTAAAGATTTTATAGCTGCAGTGCTTAACAATTTTTCTAGTGTTACTGGGCAAAAATCCACAATTACCAGAAGTGAGGGGGGGTTTGAGTCACATGACTTAAGTGACAGTTTTAAGACTTGACCCGACTGAGACCTGGTGTTCACCTGACTCAGCTTTGACTTATGGATAATGACTTGATAAATGACTCAGCTCAGAAATGTAGTGAGGCCAGTGTTTAGACACTAAAACATAGTTGGAAGATGTTTTTTTTGTGGTTTGACGTGACTGTAAAGACAACAGTTACAGCTATACACTGAAAATACTCCACTACAAATAAGCACAGGTATAATTGCCAATCAGTGATCAGGTTCAGCCAGATTCAACATGGCTGTCACTTTTTTTTTGCTCCATTTCATGTCTCAGTGTGGACGCTTGACATGGCTTCAGGTCTCCATAGCAACACAAAACAGGTCATGCCATCTATAGTTATATTCATTCTTTTGATTTGGACTGACAGGTGAAAGCAGGTGCACATGGACGCTGTGTGATGTTATCCCTGATTTTACCTCCTAAAGCTTTACTTAGACCTTAACATAAGGAAAAAAAATGCAGTTTAGACAAATTAAAAAGATGCAATAACAGTTCAAACTCCAGAGTTATAGTACAGAGAAAAACACAAAGGCACAAAAATGACCAAATCCTCTAAGACGTAGTTTTGTCTTCTGTCTTGCAGGTTCTTGATGTCAGCCATTGCCATACGTAACCTGGTAGTGGGTCTGCCGCCCCTGGAACAGCTGACCAGAGAGGTCAACTTCGCCAACATGAAGGCGCCTCAGTCAGAAGGAAACCAGGATGAACGGCTCAAAGATGAAGCTGGACACGGTGAACTTTAAAGATGTTGTTTGGGCCAAAGATAATCTGGTGAATGACCTGCAGGTGCTGGATCACATTATGTCAGACAGATGTGTGTGTTACTACTACTGGACTGTTACTGCTCTGGGAAACTGATGCTCAGATACCAAGAGACATTTCTAATTTTCTACACTTCTGAAATATGTTTCAGATGATTTTCAAATGCCAAGTTGTATTTTATCTTTTGTTTATGAATTTAACTTCAAGCTAAGGATACGTTCCTATTGCAGCTGCTGCAAAACAAAAATACTGTATATTCTCAGATGTGTGCCAGTTTCCTGTGTTTCATTCTATAGAGCATTCTGATAAAAAATTAGCCAAATATCTGCATCGTATGATCTACTTCTATTGCTGCTTTAATTTCTATGATGATGTAAAACAATCTGAAACATTTGACTGAATGGTGAATTGATGTTTTAAGGGGGCAGCGTTTCATGAACGTACTAAAAATGGTAGTTTGTCAGTGCCCTTTCTCTTGGTACTTGGACAAAACTTAATTCACACAATCAGATTAAAAACAAAAAAAATTGTTTTTAAAGTGTTTTAATCTTAAGATTTATGCTAACCCAGTAATGTGAGGAATAACTGAAAGTTGCTTACCTTTTTTTAGTCCCTTTTTATAATAAAGACATTAAGATGTGAATAAAGAAAACATGTTTTTCAATTAAACAGCAGCGATCTGTGGAAATAATCATTTTATTTTTGTTAGTGTCAGTATTTTACATGTCGCCCTTCCTAAAGTGCTGAGACAGTAGAGTTCCAGTGTTCACTGTAGGTTGACATTATGGCACATTAATGACACTTTTCACATAGTCGGACCAAACAGTACAATGATACATAATAACACAACAACAAGAGGGATGTCATGGTTTAGGTAAGTTCATCAGTTCAGTACATGATATTCAGACATGTAGATTTCGCTGTGTTGTAATGAACGTTCAGTTATCACAACAAAACGAGTGTTAATCCAAAGGGAAGATCATCTTTTAGTTTGTGTACATCAAAGTGAAAGACAACAGAGGACTGACGGCTATGATTCATTTAGAGTTTTCAGAGTAGACAGTTTAGACATTCATTTAAAGGGAACAACATAATAAAAATATGCACTTCTAAATATTGCACAGTATTTTACTGGTTTCAAATCTATTTTTCATAAACACTCCGCTGTTTCCCTTTACATCATGGGTGACTTGTTTATAATCACCACAACTGGCCTTTTACATGTTTATGTACATTTAACATTAAAACTATCAGGACCTGTGGTAGTGTTACATACTGGCCTTTAAGTGAGTGTTTTCAGAAGCCTTTTATTCCCTACATTATCCTCATGTCCAAACCTTATAGTGGAAATGTACCCCCATGAGGCATCTAATGTACGTGTGAAGAGTTTTAGCCACTTTAGGTCAACATGGAACAATAACAGAAACAAACATGACTCAACATAGAGCTGCAATAAATGAAACTGATACTTGTTGACACCTTTGTTAATCACGGATGATCAGTTTTAGGGAATAAAAATATAACTTCTCTGATTGCAGCTTCTTTAAAGTGAGCATTTTTTGGTTCCTTTTCTCCACTACGTCACCTGAATACTATGTATTTCGGTGTTTTATGACCAAATGAGTAATTAATTGAGTAAAGAATCAACAATGACAATCATCGTTATTTGATTTTACCATAAGTGACGAAGTTAACGCTATTTTAGGATAGTTGGCTTTGGATGATTCCATACGGCCAATGAGGAAAAAATGAATCCAATGCAGGCTTCATCAGTGTGACTACAGTGGAATTATTGTTAACGCTCACTATTTTATAATGAAAGTGCACTGCAGACTGAAAGAAGAGGCAAAATAATATTAAACTAATGTTCAGTTAAATTAAAGATTTCTGCATTGTGTAGCCTGGGATGACAGTTTGCAGTTCTCAACCTAGTGAAGCGCTTCTACATGTTTTCAACTACATCTCATATTTCCTCAATCCTCAAAATATTACACATTAGAGGAGGTGCAAAGAGGAGGAGATGAAACCCAGGAAATGAGTTTTACCTTCTGCGTTAATCTCCTCTTACAGGAAATTGTTCTCGAATGACATCAAATATTTTTTTAACCACTGCACTGATAGTCCCCTTCACCTAAACGTGTATTTCCTCATTCTCAGGTTACACTGCACATGGCATTCCTGCATTACAGTCAAATTTTCAAGCTACTAACTCCATCAAACTCTCACTACAGCAAACACCACACTGCTACACTGCAGATAAAAGAATTCTATTCAATAAAATATGATGTTTACCCTACTTAAAGTGCTGGGATGTTGTATCTAACTCTGTCTCATTGCTGTCGACTGCACCAGAAAGCACAAACACCCTCTTCGGTCACATCTAATCCACGTTGCCATTCTGCCCTCCTTTGGCTGTTCAGCTGAAAATTGAAAAACCACAGCTCTGGTTCTAAAAAAAGAGGCACCTCCCTGTTTACAGGCCACGATCCAGCTCCTCAGACTGTGCCAAACCAACCTCAGTGTCTGCGTCTTCACATCTTCTGATGTCCAATAGCACTCCAGAGACTCTTAAATCTACTTTGAGCATCTTTCCCTAATTTGAGTAGAGCCTGAATTAATGTTTTTCTTTTTTGATATAAAGCAATATATAAATACAGTTTTACCTCTGTCTGGGTGGTAATCTTTTTGCCTGCACCTGTTTGTCTGTCAGCTGGATTACACAAAAACTGCAGCACTAATTTTCACTAAATTTAGTGGAAAGATAGGAAGTTGGGAATCAACTTTTTGTAACAATGTGTGATAATGTGTTAGAATTAGCTTGGTGGGGGTTTGTGGTCTACTCTGCGCTCTTTTAGTTAATGTATGTATTAATCTACAGTATATTCTCATCATTAAAATACTTTATTTTATCAGCTTGATTTGATCCTAATCCCTCAAAACATTATTTTCTTTCAAGGTTAAAAATCAGCCACAGTTGTCAACTTAAAGGGTGTCAGGACAATAAAGGATTACAGGTTTAAGTATTAGATGTGACGCCACTGTTTAAGAGACTCAGTATCAACATGTCAGATGTGCTCCATAAGCTCCTACCGTTTTTAATGTTCATTTTAGGAAAGATTCTATATGTATTTGCGGCTCAGTGTTATGTCTTAACTTGTCATCTCCTTTCAGATGCACAGCAAATGATGTGCGAAAGTAAAGCATCCATTAGTAGTGACACGCCTTTGGATG
>JAPTGW010000005.1:9067601-9081410 GCA_029814545.1 Apogonichthyoides opercularis
GTATAGTAGACAAAATACTATAAGGAGCTTTCTGTGGAAAAGTTTGTTTCTCATAATGATTTAAGATCCAGCCCAGGTGAATGAGTTTTCCTGTGATTAATTTATATATCTACCCTTTAATTTAGTCAACACGGTTAAGACAGGCATTGATACAAACTCAACTTTGAACAATAGTTGGATAAGTACAACTTTTTTTGTCCTGTTTTAAAGATTTTTGGCATGAGGTTCTTTAATAACTCACCTGCCTGCTGTTCTGTTGAAGGGAGTGAAAGCTGATGAAGAGCCTGCTGCTTCTGAAGAGAAGAAGGCAACAATGTTAAGACAGGAAACAACCGGTCAGGTACTATCATCATGAATCAGCGGGATAAGAATGTAAATAAGTACTTACACTCAAGTACTGTATAGATTTGATGTAATTATACTATTTCCATTTAATTAAACTTAATACATCTGCTCCATTACACCTCTCAGCCAAATGTACTTTTTATTTGTCTGACAGCTTAAGTTACTTTCCAGATTAGTTTTTCATCATGTTTCTGTTCAGTAAAAACATGCATCTGCAAATGTGTGAAATATGAAGGGTTTCTTTGTATGTTGTACGTTACATTAAATAAATACTTCAATAAACCCAAATGGATTTAATGGATCATGCATTGTGATAGAGATCTGTGTTTCTGAGCTGAAAAGTAGATTTTTTTTTTTAGAGCTATGTGGTTCTTACAGGACAGTGTTGCTCCAAACACATAAGTATCTCATCAAACAGGTTGCACTGCTGCAGATTTAACGTTACATAAAGTACTTAAGTAAAATGCTACTACAGGAGTAACATGAATCCAAAAATACCCGCCAGGATTTAATGAAGAAAATAGGTAAGAGTCCTGAACTCTATAATTACTGCAGTGATTAATATGTTTCAGCTGTAACAAATTCTTTAACCCTTTAATTGATGCAGTGATTAGTTAATTCTTTCTTGATCAACCATCAGTTTGATACTGAACATAAAGATTGGACTGTGTTTCAATGGTAAAAAGTCATGTGATTTGATGAGTCCAGACTGACCCTGTTCCATAGTGATGGGCACGTCAGGGTGAGAAGAGAAGAGGATAAAGTGATTACCCATCATGCTTAGTGTCTACAGTACAAGCCTGTGGGGTCAGTGTTATGACCTGGGGTTGGTTCAGTTGGTCAGGTTTATGTTTAGCAATTTTATGTGACAAAAAATGATGGAAATAAATATTGCGATATTGCATAAGCTTATCAAAACAATGCCATGGGGAATGGTGAAGGCTTTGATTACTAGAGTGATTGAATTTTTTTTTTTTTTGGTCAGGCTGTGTTGAATAACACACTGACAGGAACCATTTTATAACAAATGAGTACTTTTACTAGTCATGTTTCATCAACACTTATGTAAGATTTATGTAACACCTTTCGCAGTGTGCTGTTTGTGATTTTACTAAAGGATCTGAATACTTCCACCAGTGTGAATCTGACTTACTATTTGTTGATGGCTGCTGGTTTATGGAGCCTCTGCCTGTGTTTATGGCTCCACCTGTTGTTGAACCACCTTTGCTCAAGCCTTGTTGTTTCAAGTCCTCCTGCCTGGAACCCCGCTCCTCCTTCCTTTTATCTGACGAGAAGCGATTAAGAACTAAGCAAAACTCAGACAGGAGTATTATACTGTATGGATATTTAACAGCTTCAGCTTTTACCTATCTTTCTTTTGAGCAGATCCCTCAATGCGGCTCGAATCATGCGTCTCTCTTCAAAATCTTTTGCATTGTCCAGCTGAAAAGATATTACTAAATTGAACTTTTGATACTGGTTGAGGATTTCACCTTATATCATTCAAGTAAATGTCATGGAAGATGAATACTAGCAGTATTTAAGGTCATCTATATGAACAGAGACAAAGCACTGATTCCTTAACCTTTAAAAACCTAAAGTTAGTTTTGAGGTGACCGCCAAATACATTTTTTTTTATCTACATTTCTTGTGTGATTTATCTCCATTTATTTTATATTATCCTCTCAACTTTTCATTGAAATAAAGTGCTTTCCTAGATTTGATTTATTGATTATGCTGATGTTCATAAGTAAATTCAAAGATTATTATAGTAAAACAGAGAAAACTCAACAAAAAAATGACCTCTTCAGCAAAATATATCATTAGCTGAACATAGAAACAAGTGTCTCCCACCAACTAACTACATGAGTTTTACTGGTGAATCAAATGGGTCATATTTGATGACCATGAAAAAATGACAAACTGTATTTTATCTGATTTATTAAAATATATTGATTGGATTTCTTCGGTCAAAACTTATTAAACATTTCATATCAGTAGATGGTTCTGGTCACCAGTCTTTGAGGCTTAATAAAGCATTGTTTTAAAGTTAAGCTTTTTGTGTGATGAATTTTTACAACAGTTAAAAAACACATATATCGCAAAAATATATTCTTTTACCATCTTGTTGAGAACCTCTTCATCTTCAATTGCTGCCAGTTCCTCACTGGTCAGTGAAGAAGAACTGACCGACTGATTGGCCTCTGACATTTCTGAGTTGAATGGATATATTGAGACATATTTATCAAATGAATTAATTGTTGATACTGTACATGACAGGACAGTAATTGTCTTGAACACATCTGTCATTGTGAACCTTCTAAGCAACAGAGAACAACCTTTCTGACATATAATCAACCATCTAGCTTTCAAATAAGATTAAAATGTTTTATTAATGATTGCTTGTTGTTTACAATGAATAGCATGTGCTCTAAACAAAGTCTGCATAAGCTCTACTTGCAGTCTGCTCAGTGATTCAAATATAAACAGTTGTGTGAGACTTAACAGAAACAAGTCATGCAGCCACTCATAGAAATGTATTTGTCTTCCTGGAGTAACCCTCTGTGTTTCAGCAACTGGGTAAGCACAACACAGAAGGGGCAAAAACACGTACAAATATAGTAATGTAGTGGAACGAGACCCCGACTAAAAGAATTTGATAACAGCGTAAAAGTATGTGCTCTGACACAGAACGCAAAAAGAGTTAAAGCCATAAGTTAAGATAAGAAAATGAAGATGTTAACTGAGAAGAATAATGTTTGTGAATGTGTCTGTTGATGTCACTCACCTGTTGTTGGGATGCAATCTCAAGTGTCTGGTGACAGAGATGGGGCTGGAGTGAAAACCTCAGAGCTTCCTTCTCCTCTCCTGGATCCTTTTCTAAACTAGTTCTGCTGGATCCCTGACATCACACTGCAGAGCTTCATAAGGATGCATGTTTGGAGAATGAGGAGAAGTTGATTATATGAACCTCCCAAGACTGGAGGAGGAGGAGGAGGAGGAGGAGGAGGAGGAAACACATCAGGATTTGGTCCATCTGTCTTTGTTGGCCTTTTGTTGAGTTTCACTGTCTTGTCACTGGGTGATGTCATGTGAAAATAGATGGAGTGTTTCCTCTGAAAAACTCACAATCTACACAAATTTTCACTGTTTAAATAGCACTGCAAACAAGTTATTTGTTGGGAAATGAAAGGGTTAAGTCAGATAAAAAAAAGTGAGGAGCACTGCCTTATTGAGGCAAAAGGCAGACCAGAAGCACCCTGTTTATAGAAGAGAAGGAATCTCTGGAAGGAGGGGCAGAACACCACACACTCACAGACCGATACACAAACTCTAAAATCAGGATGATGAGTAGAAAAATCTACCAGTTACAAGAGTGATCATTTAGTGATGAAAAGCCATATCCAATTTATACAGGATCTACAAATTTAGTAAGCAGAGTAACTGCTCCACCAAGTGGTTAAAACAGAGAGATGCATTATATTCATAACATGCATAATTTTGGAAAAAGTGCAGCAGTTTTAAACAAATGCTTGTCAATTTCAGTCATTCATTCACCTGCTCCTCCTCCTCTTCAGTCTGAGAATTCCAGATTTCAGATTTGTTGCATTTTTTTTTATTTCATTATGTGACCAAACTAACACTGTGACTGTGACAGTGGTGGAAACCTGTTCCAAGTCTTTACTTAAATCAAAATACATACAGCATTTTAAAAATACAAATTCCTCTGACTAAATTATAATTATTCATGGCAGCATTGGATTATAAATTCTTGAGGAGTGGTAGAGCAGCATGGAACTGCTGTAGCTGGAGGGGGAGCTGGTTTGAACCACTCTGTTTCTGATTTTATAGAGACACCAGATAAACTTCTGGGCTCATCACATGATTAAAAAGTACCTCATGCATACATCTGTGTTAAGTTTTTGTGAAAGGTTTACTGTTGGGTCGAGTGTTAACAACTCAGAATTATGGAATATGAACTTATTACTGTTTTTTGTTAGATGTTAGAAGGGAAAATAGTTGGTTTAATCTTTACCAGTGTGCTGAAAAAGTAATCATTGTTGTGTCAAATCTTTGTATAGTAGTGGTATTGGACAGTATTTCCTATTGAAATGTAATCAAATGGAAATCCAAACTAGCATAAAATCTCAGTGTTCAAAGACTGTGCAAGTACTTTAAAAAGATTCAAAAGGAAAAAGTACTTTCCACCTCTGCAGCTCTAAAATGACATTTGGATTCTGATGTTTTTAGGTGAGATATTCATAGTATTTCTTATAACAAAAGGGAAAAAAAGATTAAATAAGACAAAGTACTGTACTTGAAATATGCTGGCGATATGACAGTCAAATAAACACTAGACTCAGTGATAGTGTTTGATGTTGTTTGGTGTATGTTTTATTATACCAGTCCAAAGTCCATCCATTCAAGCAATTATACATCTCATTTCTATTACCTGACCACATCACTGCCCCTAAAAAGAAGCACCAGTGGCCATGTTTGGCATTCAAAGTATTAAACAGATTTTGACAAAATGACAGATCAAATCACTCCCCACTTATGTGCAGTATGTCCAAATAAGGCATGAGGCAAATGTTTCTTTCTTAGACCACCTTTATCTGACTATAAAATACATAAATATAATAAAATACCTATTTACATCCAACAAGCTTAGCAAACAATTAAAACCAGCATGTGCACAGGAACCACTGGCTTTGAAGGCAATGTCTTCGTACCTTGTCAGTGCAACAGGTGTTTTGCCCCTTGCTCACAATAAACCAAACATGAAATCTGTCATGACAGCTTAACAAGTAGTAAACGACAAATGCAAGGCTTATGCATCAAAATTTGTTCGGATTCATTTTGATGCACGATCAGACTTCTCTGCTAAAAGCCATCGATGGCATTATAGGCTTAATAATGTTGCTTTATCTGTTTCTGATAGTTAATTATGATTTAACAAAAAGCAAAACAGGTTAACAAAGACTTAAACTACGAATTAATAAAAGTAAATAAAAATACATTCCTGTAGACTTCTCCTTTTTGAGTAAAGGATTGAAAAACATCATCGTATATAAATATATGATGCTTTGAATTCTATGATTTTATAAAGATCAATGACACAATAAAATCTTTCAAGACACACTTTGCCTGTAGACACATTTATGACAAACTTTGCAGAAAATGTGGCAGGTGTCAAAGTCAGTAACCTATTTGTATGGCTTCCTGTTTTAAAATGTCAAAGTCTGTGTAAAATGATACTGTGTCTGATCACTCAAAAGAACCAGCAAAAACACATATGACCTAACAAGTTCTCAAAGTAAACATTTGGCATACAAAACATGTAGGAGGGAGTGTCAGAGACATCCTGGGATGTTTAAAGTGTCTTCAGGTCCTGACTTGTGTCAGATTCTCTCTAAAAACAAAACAACAGCAGAGGTTAGTGACAGAGGATCACATGCATATCATGTGCAAGACACTTCACAACCAAAATCTACAGCATTACAAAGCCAGTGACTGAAACTCCAAAAATAAATATGCTCTTTCAAATAAATAAAAAAGGGGCATAAAATCTGCTCGCACAACAAAAATAATAAAAATACTGGCAATAAACAACACTATCCAGCTGAAGTCTTTTTTTTTTCAACACGGGGTGGTTCAGCAACCTTAAAAAAAAAAAGTGTCAGAAAGTGAAAGGTTTCATCTTATAAATGACACACATTATGTTGAAGATATAATGGTTCAACAGATTGAAATACACTTCCTCACCTTATTTGATTAAGTTCAAGTTTGTTTGTGAAAGGGAAAGAGGAGGAAAAGGCTTTGATGTGGGATGGGAATACAACATTTTTTCAGAAGTCATTTGGTACAAATTGCATCTGCTGCTACAGATCAGACGCCTTTTAACTGTACTGATTCTATTCACTATTCAGGAAATTATTTAGGAATCAAAAGCAGAATTGATTAAAAAAAAAAGTAATAATCCCTGATATTTTGATCCTTTACTATCAGCAAAAAGAAACATCAACTCCCATCCCTAAAAAAGGCAATTAAAAAATGGAGGAAATGGGTCTTTGATTTTGAGAGGGATTCTGTGCTGTACCTATAGCTTAGTAACTACAGGTTATCCATCCTCCTACAGTAGTAACTGTAACATCTCCACTTTTTACCTTGAAACCTCTGCTGCCTTTACTAAGAAAGTCAAAAACTACAGATGTTTGTGTGTGAAAGAAATGCCGTAGGACATGCCAATAACTAAGTTTTAATCTGGTTCATGGGTGTTTTTTTGTGAGTCCAGGCAGCGGTTTTAATTAAACTCTCTCAAATAAGTGAATAAGTGTTTTGCCAAAATGTTGAACTGTTTCTTTAAAGAGCCACTTTACATTCTTTTTACTCATCTTGTCAGGGGAAAAGACTGCTAAAGTTGAATGACACTCCTTAGGGAACTTGTGATCCTAATTATCAAGGTGCAGCTGCAGTAAGAGTTCTGTTGTAAAGGCTGGAAATAATTGGACCTATTCTTTGGAGACCACTGTTTGAAGCAAAAAAAAAAAAACAAAAAAAAACCTCAGCCTTGATTGGAAATCCACACTGAGTTTCTTAGTTCAGGACAGAACACAGAGTGAAAACTTCCAATTCAATGTGTTCCAACGCAAGACAAAAAAAACAAAACAAAAACAACAGGCAACCCATTGCACATAAATATCCACATTATTCATTACTTTAAATTCAATCTCTAGATAAAAGTTTAAGCCCTGCAACAACAGCAGAACCCTTATGTAACAAGCTTTTCACTTTATGTACTAACAAAATGAAAGCTGCCAAAAATCCTCGTCACTTATGACAGGACCAAGTGAATATCAGGTAACAGTTATTCACATATATTAATGTACATTTATGTTATTTTTCATATACAAATTGTGCCCATTTAAATTTTGAGGCAGAGTACTTTGTCATCCCTCCTCCTCCAATGTCCCACTAGCCCTCTTTGCAGCTTACAATATCCACAATAGCCACCCACGACTAAAGTTAGAGCCCTCTGTAAATGAGAACATTTTCACAGTGGAGTATTATGAGTGACAGTGTGAATACCTCATGAGGTATCAAACAGTTTAGTGTGCTCTTGCATGCATATACCACTATAGGCTATGTATGAGCGATATACAGATGAAGGAGAGAATGTAACCATCAGCATGGTAAATAAAGGCAACCTTTTTTCATTTTTATCTCAGCAGACTCCAGTTCTGTGTGACCAGAGACAACTTGGCACAGTGAGGAAGTTTAAAAAAAAAAAAAAAAAAAAAAAGCTAAATGAGATTTGTCACATCATCAGTGATGATGGCCTTATAATGTCAAACTCCCTCTGCTGCTCTTGACCAACAACACAAATAGTAAAAAACTACAGCCAGTGTTTCTGTCATTGTACACTTGCACATTTAATTCTCTCCTTCATCCTCTAAAATCAGTCAACCTTGTCTTCTTGTTTCTTGTCTGTTCTCTGCTGCTGATATGTTGACTCTGATGTACTAGCTTTGTTCAAGTCCGCTGCATCAGCAGTGCTGAAGTCCACCTGTCCAGACCCTTTGACTCTGGCCCTGCGTGAGTCCAGGTAGCTGACGATAAACTCTGAGTTCTGATAAATGAGCATGCCAGACAATGTCAGCACTGCACCAGCACAGCTGAGGGCGGACAACTCGCTACCGAAAAGCAGCTGAGACAGCAGCAGATTCCCCACCAAGCTCAGGTTGCCAAGGATGTGCAGAGTGACGGCAGATGTGAGCGTGATGACGCAGCAGCTTGCCAAGTTGTACATGACTGAGCCCATGCAACTGAGCAAGATGAAGACCCACAGATGTCGGTCATAGTGGAGCGGCGACTCCAGCAGAGCCCAGTTCTCCAGAGCTAGAGCTGCCACGGCCAAGATGCAGAAACTAGGAATGGACATCAGGTAGAGCAGGAACACAGAATTGATTTTTTCCTCCTGAAGTAAAATGCCTGAGTGAAGAAAAAAAATATAATGTATGAGATGGCTACAAGCACAACCATTTTGAATACACAGAGTTATGTGGCAACTACTTCAATGGTCAATTGATCCCTTTGAGTTATTTTTAAACAAAATACACTTCAGCTCCAGTTTCTAGAACTCATGCTTTCATGCTATTTATAAAGAGTTTAATGCTAATCTCTGGTTCACATCTTCTTAGTTTTGACCATTGATGTTGACTGATCATGTGAACTGAAAGCAAAACTTTGATTTTCAAAAAATATGCAGATTACATGCAAAAAATTATTTTGCTGCAAGCCCTATCAAGGACAACATCAAACTATTTAACAGTTGCTACTTAAGCACCATACTGACAACTGACCTGCTGCATTCTCAGGTTGTGAATAACCTTTAAAGTCATACGATAACATACAAATAACAAGTGCACATGCAAACCCCTTGTTCAGGAACTCACTGTGACTTGATTTAATATAGAAAATGCATTTATTAACTGTCATGCTATGTAGTGGCTGACAGTGCAAACACTGCAGACTGTTTATCAGTAACATATGTAAATAAAGATGAACAAATTCTTCCAATGTCTGTTGAAGAAAACGATACTTATATGGGAAACGGCTGGAACAAGTAAGTTAGATGAAGGAAACCAATGCTGAAACTCAAGACAACATTGTTCACTTTGCCATCTTAGGTGAATTTGGGATCCTATTAAACAAACATTATATTTAAAACATAGGTGCAAAAGATACACATTTTTCATCCTTTACACTTGTTTTCATGTAATTAAAAGGAACAGTTTGTTATTTTTAGAAATATGCTTATTCAACTTGAGTAAATTATTAACAAAGAACAACAATACCAGTCTCATATGGACAAGGGCCAGAAGATGGTAAAGCTGACTTCCCTAACAGGAGGTTATGGAGTTTCAGAGAAGGGGTTTTTTTTTTTTTGGAGGCTTGAGGGAGAAGACAAACTGTATACATACAAATTTTGTAATAAATGTTTTGATAAGTACAACCACATTTTTATGTCTTGTATAAAATATTTTGTGAAAGACACAAAATAAATAAATTAAAAACAGCTTACATCAGCTTGTAAGATCATCATTTACTGGTTAAATATGAAGTCATTTGTAAAATTCCTTTGTAAAATTCCTTGTAACCATAAAGTGGAAGTATAATTTTGTTGCATAAGGGGTATGTGCGGGTGCAGCGATTTTTAGAGAAGACACCAGTTGCCTGGCAACCTCACAGTGTCAACAGGATTTCAGAAAGTCATCCCTCCTAAGCCAAGAAATAGTTCTCAATGATAAACATCCACAGAAGATCCTTTATACCAATCTAGACTAACTGTGTCTGGGCTGTATCTAATTTTAAAAGGACAGACATGACAGGGAAACAGATTGTTTCATTTAATCACATTTAGAGTGGACTCTGCTAGCGGACAGATAAGTTATGTGATACAGTGTTTAGAGGTTGAATGCCATGCTTAAAGGAACTATAACTAGAGTTGATTGTAAGGACAAAGAGTCAGCTGCTTAGGGGATTTAAAGTGATGACTCTTTAAGCCTGCTTCTGTGGTGCTAACTCCTCTCTTAGGTGCAACACATATGGCCTCACATTCCTATGAAGAAAATGTCATATCTGCCTTTGTGTTATGTAACAGTTACAGTAAAGACCTGCCTATATTCTTAGAACCTTTCTCATGCTTGTTCTTTTGCTAAGAATTAAAGTGTCATGGAAACTGATGAAGTATGAACTTAATTTCAGGCTCACTGCCTGCACTGATGTATAGTGTTTCAAGAAGCAAAGTTTAAGGCAACTAGCTCAGATATTTGTATTAGTACACAGGACATTAGATAAGTACATTTATTGGCTGAATGTAGCAAAGGCACAATGTAGCCCATATGACATCAATTCAAGAGGAATGCGTCTCTCTCCGAGGACGTCTGCTAACTTGCATGAATGTTCACCATCACAACCGTATCATAGATTGTTTATACAGGTAAACGCACAAGGAATACACCATTTTTTTTCTCTCTCCATATGAACATTAGTTCCTTTATTCCTTGTGGAGGAAGCAAGAATGGATTTCCTTGAACTAAAAACATTGTCTTATGTATCACAGTCATCCTGCATCAAACCTGGAAAAACTTGCATTAAATAAGTGTTCTCTGTAAATAGAGTTACATTTACACACAAAAAAAGAAAAAAAAAATACACACACACATAAGCATGTTTTTGTGTTTGCAGCATGTCTCCTTAGAAACCAGACAATTTGTTAGTGGCGTGGCACCTTGATGACTAAAGAGTGAATCACCATAAAAGGTTCCAAGACCACAGACTGGTGTGGTTCCCATGGGGAGTAGTTGCATGCATGTTTGTGGTATGAGAGAAATTTTCCTTTTTCACACTGACTTTAATAGCTACAGCTAGTGGTGGAAAGAGGATTCAGATCCTTTAATTTAGTAAAAGCACTAATACCATAACTTGCTCTACCAGAAATGATGCCAAATTTAAGTGTTACCAGCATGTCTTCAAAGTATGAAAAGTAAAAGAAGTCATTGTGCAGTAAAGTGGTCCAGTGTGGACAGTATTTTACCATCATATACTCAATGTTATTTTAGATTTGTTTTACTTGTTGCCTTAATGTGTATGTCACATTTCACTGCTGTACATGATTAAGGTTGGGTAGACTATAGAAATGTATCATGTTATATCTGTAGATCATAATCCATTTGCAGCCCTGTTTCCATCTTTATGACAATGCATTTCTTAGTTAATCCAAGACTAAGTCAAGAAACACTTAAGCTTTTAATCATAAACATTCATGGTTTTCATGAGACAAGATGGATATGAAAAATTTAAGTTACTAATTGTGCAAACCAAATGTAATGGAGTAAAAACTACAATATTTGCCTCTGTGGTGTAGTAGAGATATAACGCTTTAAAGTTGAAAATCATACAGATAAAGTTGTACTTACTTTGCTGGATGGACTTGACACCCCTCAACATGGTTGCTGCAAAAACAAAGATGCAGCCGGTCTGATCAAACTGGACTTCCCCCATGATGCTCAGTGAGGCACCCAGGCAGATGGGCATCATTGCTGTGTATTTGAGGATATGATGCTGTTTGCCCAGGATCAAGGTGGATATAGCGAGAGTGAAGAGTGGGGTGGTTGTGTAAATCATTTGTGCAAATGACAGCTGGACATGGTTCAGACCCATGTTCCCGAATGCGATGCTGGCACAGAATGTCAGACTCAACAGGAACACCTTACATTTTGCGCTGGTGGTCAAGTCCTGCTCTCCAACCCCTCTGTGGCGAATAACCCGCAGTTTGATCAACCCATAGTCCACCACTATGGCTGTCAGCATGTGCAATGCAGACAGCAACAGGGGATACCTGAAGTTGTAAACGGCAAATATCCATTTATTGAGGCTGGAGATGGTGGTTCCGGTCACCAGCCAGACAATGACAGCCGACAGCAGATGGAGCATCTCTGAGGGGGGCCTTCTCCTGCCTCTTTCTTGCAGAGTCGCCTCGCATTTTGAGAAGCCATCGTGCCTGATCATGTTCGCATCATTGTTCTCTCTGGAAGGAAAACACATGTTGAGCCTGTTTCTTAACAAAGCACACTGACTTCAACATGACATCCTCATGAACCGGGAAACAAACAGCAGAAACGACATACAACAACAGCGTGCTCGCCTTTGTGGACCCTCTTTCAGCGCCGCCTACAAACACGTGGTTCCACGCTGCATGAAGAGCTAGTTGTGTAACTCGCAGGAAAACATGACATATGCCGACCAGGAAAGCAGACGGAGGACCCGGAGCTGTGTCCCGCCTTCCCACGACGAGAACCGAGGGGATTGGTTGTTTTCTAACATGTCGCCCTGGACAGGCTGTGACGAATTGGTTCCATGCATCAAAAACACAGCAGTGTACAGTAGTACACATAAAGTGCTGGATGTGCCTGTAATTCAATCTGATGAATACCAGAGCCGCTGCTCTTTCAGTAATGCGTTTTCTCCATGTTGGCTTTAAATAGCAACTTACTAAATTGTCTGGGTCATGGTGTGACTCCCTTTCCCGGGACAGGAAGGGACAAAAACCTGTCAACACACACTTGACTATTTGGTTGTTACACCGCACATTTACTAACATATACACGTACTGTGTCTATAACGTCTGCCTGCCGTTCTGTTCGTACACGGAGCGACTTTGAATTAACGCAGCTGAAACTCGGTGCCTGTTTATGGCCACACAACAAGGGGTTTGTCTGATAAAATGAAAGGGCACAAGGTGAACTAAGTTAGCTGACCCCTGCCATAGCTGTCATTTGACACCAGGCTGCTAACCTACACGTCTATGCCGTCATGCTAACAATGCAGAAATACGTACACGCTTGTCGGCTACAAAAACAGGTAGCTGCCATTAGCTGTGTTAGCATGTTAGCTTCAGAAGCCGTTGACATCACTAACTAAAAGGTCGGTTATCTCCGGTTGACGCGCTTTGTTGTTTTTACCTTGTTCTTCGACGGGTACATTGACAGCATCCACACCTCTCCGTCCGTCACCGTCCCATCGTACCGGGAGTCAAGCCGAGGTGGACGCGCTCCAGTGTCATTGGATGGTTTATTTAAAGGGCAATGCTACTCATATACAAGTGAGTCCGTCGATGTCATACTGTCAGCGTATGGTGCAAGCCCAATGCAACTGCCTCCTGTGCAAATTGTAGTTGGAGCTTAGAGAGTCTGCGCATGCGCCATGCAATTAACAGTAGGAGTACATTTTGACAAATTTGGCACTCAGGTAGACATTTAAGGTTTACTTTGATATTTTATGACAGTTTATGTCTACATTTAAGTACATCTTAGAGATGGATATTAGATTTTGTACTCCACTACTTTTGTTATACCTGCTACACGACTATTCTGCTCAGTACTGGTACTCATTATGTACTGACTTTAGTGTACTGGTTTAATGTTTAGGTTATGCTATGTACTGTATATATTGTCTTTTTACCTGCTGGCTTATAGTTATTACATGTTGCTATTATTGTATTTACTTTATATTATTTAGTGTTTACTGGCCTATAGCTGGACCACAGAAAACTAATTTCGTTGTATTGTCATGTATGTGCAGGATTAAACGACAATAAAACTTCTAACCTTTAAGAGATAGTTTACTAGTTAAGTGTCAGAATATATTTTTATTTTGTTCCTGTTCAATGAAAACCAAGATGCAGTTTTATATTGATCCACCCAATATTATATAACAAACTAGGGGTTCTCGATGTGGTTGTGTTTTTATGCTGTTGTGTATTCACACATGCTGTACTGCATTTGTCCAGCAGTCACCGCCAAAGCGTTCTGGGCATAGCGATGTGATTGTAAGGCTATTGTATTCCAAAATTACTAATATCTCCCAAAATATTGGTCCTATCAACTTGCCATTTTCGCT